>BQNB010049724.1:0-41902 GCA_026074375.1 Tanacetum coccineum
TAGTGGAACGTTAGTTGACTATAGAACTCGAGAACAAAACAAGGAACAATTTGTTAGTTTATGTTCAACAAACAATCAAACTCAATTGATTCAAACTTAGCATGGATATGACTCATGTTTTCAAAATTTTGACTCACAGTCCTACCCTCATGAAAGTATCATTTTTCCAGACTTGCAATTGTGTTTTGTAAGGGTTGATTAAATTCATTTGATATGAATGGAATGTAGTTTCGAGTCTTTTGATGATCTAGTGCGGTAATTTAAGGCATTGTTACCTAAAATAAAGCAATCAAAGTCATATTTTAATATCTTCCATATGTGTTGATACTTTGAGTTCGTGCCTAGTGTGTGCCTAGATGTAACAAATGTGGAGTAACAATTAACTCGACCTAAAAATAAAATCTTAAGAGTTAATCCAAACGCTCCTTAATTTGATTTTGCTCATCCAAACAAGTCAAAAAATACATATGAATTATGTATCTCGAAATTTGTTCATGAGATCAGTATGCATGCGTTTGAAAATGTTTTTGAGTTGTATTAACAATGCATAACAACAATTTTATTATGTTCCTAACGTGAGTGATTTGAAAATAAAATTAGGGTTTTGGTTGGAAATCAATTTTCGACAAACTCACAAATATATGAAAATTCTATGTCTACGGGAGACATATTAGTTATACATTGTAACCTAGTAGTCCTAATTGTACAAAATTGAAAGAAAAATAAAAAATCTCCAATTTTAATTTTTAGTGTTCATCATGGATCCTAGACACAAATTGAAAGAAAATAGATGAAACGACTTACAATTGATGATGTTGATGATGTTATGAATGATTGTAGGTGTTGATTTTATCTTCAATTAGTGTTTTAATGGGTGATTTTGAGTTTTTGGGTTGTTTTAGTCGTGTTCGTCGCTTGCAAAGAAGAAGGGGTGTGTTTGGTTGACTAAGTATAAGATATGGTGCCTGCTGTTGGCGGTCCCATATTTATCAGGCGGTCCCAAATATATTTGGGGGCCGCCCTCAGCGAGGTGTTTTGGACTTAGTTTTGATGAAAATTTTGCAAAGAAGAGTGACATTTTAATTAGCATTGCGAATTAAAAATGCTTAAGGTACTTCAGATGAAGTATTTAAGTTGTCACGACATGGAATAGAACACGGCCTAAAATTAAGACAAAAGAAGGAGAAGCGGACTAATGTGGTTTATGGAATGTGTTCCATCATTCCTAAACCAAGACGTAGATAGTTAAACGATTCACGTTTAAGGGGTTTCGTAAGAATGTCGGAGATGTTGTCGACGGATGATACTTTTTCGATTGAGATATGTCCTTTCTGGAAATTATCACGAAGAAAGTGGTGGCGAATTTTGATGTGTTTGGTTCGAGAATGTTACACCGGGTTTTTGCTAAGGTCAATCGCGCCGTTATTGTCGCACATGATCGGGACGTCATCGAGTCGAACGTCGTAGTCGATAAGAGCTTGTTTCATCCATAGTGCTTGTTGACATGCCTTTCCGGCGCTTACGTATTCGACTTCGGTAGTGGATATAGCAAGAGCGGTTTGTTTCTTCGAGAACCAAGATGTCAAACAAGATCCCACGAACGTACAAATACCGCTAGTGCTCTTTCGAACCACATAATCTCCCGCATGATCAAAGTCGGCATATACTATAGTTTCTATGATGATCCCCTTAGGATACCATAATCCTAAGTGCGTAGTGCCTTTAATGTATCGGAAGATATGCTTAACCGCTTCAAGGTGAGACACTAAACATGATATAGGGCCTACTTGCCATTAGGTATAATAAACTACCTATCATGCCTTGATACTTGGTACTATCTACCGACTCACACTCTTCATCTTCTATCATGCCTCGATACTTGGTTTTACTATTCTACCGACTTCACACTCTTTGTCTTTGTTGAGTTTGGTATCGGAGGACATTGGAGGTTTTATTGGATTTAGATTTTCTAATCCAAATTTATTATGCATTTCTTTATTTAATAGTTTGATTAAGAAAAATCTATATTCCATTTGTTGAATTTATTAGTCACCATAGGAAAGAGAAGTTATGTTCGCCCATTCATGCTAATCTCGAATTCTTTATGCCTTGTTTTGGTAATATTCTATCTCACATGTCTTGACATGTCAAACGAATATGGTGCATCTACATATATTTGAATGTTGATGAGTTGAACTTTTTTATGAGTTATTAAAGAGTGTTAGCTACCATTCCTATTTTATATTCATGTTAGTAAGTAAGCTTTTAATCTATATTCCTAAGCTTGGGTGCTTGTTTAAGACCATACCTAACTGCGTTCTTTAGTTTTCTTAAATCATGTTCTGGTGTTTGCATTGTCTTTGAAATCTAGTGGTTGGTGCCATGTATTCCTACCGCATGGATTAAAAACGTTCTGGTATGAACTTTTTTTCATTCCTTTGTAAAGGTGTTAGTCTTTTGCTCGTGCATGTTGCGAATTGTATCCTATTTGTATCAAGGTCTAGCATAGTGGGGTTGTGGTTTTTTGTTGTGAAGTGTGTAGGAAAAATAAGATAATATAAATAATATATAATTAGAACACCCATATGTTAGATTTTTTTAGTTCCAACAAAATGAGGTGTTGGGGGGTTGTTTTTTTTTGTTGTCCCCTCGCTCATCCTACCCACAATATATATAAGTTTTATCATAATCGATGCCCTCTTGTTGATTATAGCCTTGAGTGACTAACCTAGCCTTATTTTGAGAAACAATACCGTTCTCGTCTAACTTATTTCTAAACACCCACTTAGTTCCTATAATTGTGATGCAGGCCCAAGTATTGAAGAACGGGCTATTTTATTTCTGGAAGCCCAGGATCGTGTGAGGAAAGACCCTTTATTCAAAAGGTCATAACTTGGGCTCAGATAATCCGTTTCAGGCCCAAGACCAGCCGTTTCGAAGCTTAGAACGAGGAGATCACCGTGGTAACCGAACATAGTTAGGTTACGAAAGTTTCGAGCCTTGAATCATTATATTTTAGGAGTTATTTACATTTTCGTGTTTTTTTGAGAATTTTGAAACTTTGTTTTTGGCATAACTTTCGGCCCGTTTGTCTTTTAGGGCCCATTTCAGTTTCATTTTCCTATTTAACTATTGTACTATGCCTCTGGCTATTCAGTTCCAAAATATATGAAAAGTCTATTTTTGGGCTGTTTAGTTTTGTCATGAATTTTGCCTTAACTATCGGTTATTTCCTTTCGAATCTAACGGTTATTTTGACATAAGAAAGCGAAGCCAATGAAGAGAAGTTAGAACCCCTAAAGTATTGTTTGGGTATTCAAAGAATCTAAAAGAATCCAAATTAGTTATCCCGTAATACACTATTTTCATCAATTGTCATTATTCCTAGGTTGTGGGAACTATACTCAAAATAGCCGTTAGCAATGATTGATCTTAATTCTTCTTCTTATAGAGACTATCCATATATCATCGTTTGGCTCATCACATTCTTAGTTCTATAGGTTGATATAAAACAAAGATGTGACTTTGGTTTGGGCTTGTGATCTAAGGTTCTTTGGTTTAAGGTTTTCTTATGACATTTTTTAATGGTGGTTCTTTACGAATTCCTTCATCCATAATGTCATTTTCTACGTTTTTCTTTTCAGTAACCTTAATTGCTTCTTCTTCATCTAAGTCATCAGCCACAATGGTGCTATTTCTTAGAGGGTGGAGGAGTTTCATCGAATGTCACATTAAGTGATTCTTCGACTTTCCCAGTGTGTTTATTTAGGATGATGTAGGCTTTACTATTTTGAGAGCAACCTAAAAAGATACCTTCGTATGACTTTGGGTCAAACTTTATAAGGTAGTCTTTAGTGTTTAAAATAAAGCACTTGCTTCCAAACACTCTAAAGTAATTTAAAGTAGGTTTCCTACCTCTTAAGAGTTCGTAAGGTGTATTTCCTAAGATGGCTCTAATTAGGACTCGGTTGAGAATGTATGTTGAAGTGTCTATTGCGTTACACCAAAACTTTTGTGGTAACGATTGCTCATTTAACATAGTCCTACTCATTTCTTGAAGTGTCCTATTTTTCCTTTTAACCACGCCATTTTATTGAGGAGTGCGTGGAGCTGAGAAGTTATGTGTAATTCCATTGGCATTACAAAACTCTCCAAATTGCACCTCATTATCAAATTCCCTACCGTGGTTAGTTCTTATTGACACTATTGTACATCCTAATTGGTTTTGAATTTTCTTACTAAATATTTCAAATTGATCGAAAGCTTCGGTTTTGTCCTTAAGGAATCTAGTCCAAGTATACCTAGAATAGTCATCTACTATGACTAAGGTGTAGCGGTTTCCTCCATAACTCCGTACGGCGGATGGACCGAAGAGATCCATATGAAGGAGTTCTAAGCATCTAGTCGTTGAGACTATGTTCTTAGCCCTATGACTAGCATGAGCTTGCTTTCCAATTTTGCAAGCATCACATAAGTGTTGATCAAAATTAAGCTTAGGTAAGTTTCTAACTAATTCCTTAGATGCTAATGATTGAATGAGATGCATATTTGCGTGACCTAATCTCCTATGCCACAACGTGGAGTTTTCATCAATCGTTGCTAGACAAATTTTGTCTTTAGGCTTATTTCCTAATTTCATCACATATAAGCCTTTCTTCCTAATACCTCTACCTATGACCTTACCATCCTTAGTAATTTCACTATCATGTTCAGAGATGTTACTCTCACTTATTATCACTTATTTGTCCCATAACTAACAAGTTAAATCTTAAGTTTGATTCTCATGCTCTACATTATCTATTTTGAGAGAGTCATTCGAAATCGTACCTTTGCCAATGATGTTACTGTTAGCCGTGTTTTTAGTAAAGTGATGGTCATTATCAATCCCGAGCCTTGTATAAGAAAACATAGTTTACGGGAATCACTTTAAGCTAATTGGGCCTAGGTGTCAGGCTTAAAGCTCATTTGTATTATGTTCGGCCCAACATAAAGCCCAAACAAACCACCTTAGATTTTATCTCTTGTAACTATAAATACCCCTTCCTAGCATGTTAGGAAGGGTGTTGCTTCTCATTTCTCTCTAAGTGCAAGTAACCATTTTCTCTCTATTATATCTCTCTTTAAGATTTTTTCTTATCTTATTTTATGTTTTATGACAATGAAATGATATCATCTAACATGTGGTATCAAGAGCCAGGTTGGGTTTAGTGATTTACTTAGTTGTGGTTTATTGTGTTTGAGCTTATACGACATATTTTTTTTGCCTTATAAAAGTTTCTGCTTATTATTATTTTCTTTGTCTCTTGTTGTTTTGTCTCTTTGTCTCAATATATTTCTTTATCAATCTCCACGTGCCTTAATCTCCCAGTTTCATATATTTTACTTCTTCAATCATTAATAGTTTTTTACTCTAGGTTTCGTGGCTTGTTTTTCTTACTTAAGTGTTTTTTACTAGTTTAAAACCATCTAAGTTTTCTTCTTTTTCGTGACAAATTCTTGTAGTTTATTAGTGTTTCATTTTCGTACCTATTTTGGCCTTACAACAACTTATTCAAAGCTTTTTGAAACCTATATATACACGGCTTATATTTCCTTACTTTTTGGTTTTAGCTTATTTTGTTGTTGAAGTTTTTTTGTGGCTTATTCTCTTTCAAAGTGCTTTTCGTGGCTTTTTGTAGTATAAGAGAGCTTAATTTTTAAGCTTATTTGAGCTTATTTACAAGCTTATTTGTTTGTTCATTGACTTGGCTTATTGTGGTCCACGGTTGAGACAAGAAGGAGACCAAGATCCAAGTTTTTAGCAACAAGGACATTGGATTTTTGTTGGTTTCTATTGAAGACAAAGATAAAGACTACAAGGACGATAGTACAAAACCAAGGACACCGGATATGCAGGTTTAAACTTCAACCGGATACGAAGGTTCAAAGTTCACCGGATACGCATTTCCTTTATCAACCGGATACGCAGCAAGTCTTTGTCAACCGGATACGCATCAAGTCTTTATTAATCGGATACGCAGCAAGACATTGTCAACCGGATACGCAACAAGTCTTTGTCAACCGGATACGCAACCGTGACATTAAAAACCAAATAAGCAACTCAACTAGTACAAACTATACATGTTTTTAAGTAATTTCAGGTTTTTCGGTTTCGAGTGACGGTTAATTATGGGACTTATAACCTATACCATTGTGATCATGATCCTTTTTCGATCAACGTGGTATAATTGCTTTTCACCGGCGATAACCATACCATCCTGCGAGATCAAATTTACATTCGTTGCATTTTTATAAGTTTAAAACGAAGAAGACATATTCTTGGAGGGAATTTCGTTTATAAATAACCTAAAATTTGAAATTGACACTTATGGTCCCTGATTTTCAAGACAAATTCAATACAAGTCCTTTCTCTATTTATTAACCCTCTTTCTTGAATTAGGCTTACACCGTTAGTCCTTATTACTTCTAATTTAGCCCATTAGTCCTCCAAATTCAATTGTGGTTGCACCGTTAGTCTTTATTTGAGTTTTAATTAACCGTTACTCATTTTAAGTTGAAAGTTTGTGCACTGTTTATCGTTTTAAGCTCATCAATCATTAATAAAAGCTTAAGTACTTCAATAACAACAACAATTTCAACAACAATGAATCATTCTTTCACGGTTTCTTATTGATTTTGTAAAATCCCACAAAAGATTCTATTTCTTTTCTCAGTTTAAATCATAGATTTGTAAAATCCCGTGAACGTTAATTGAGTTCAATCTACAACAACAATCACTTTACCCACTTAAGATCCTTGCTTATCATTTCACATCACTTTTGCAATATCGACTCAACAAGACATCAATGCTATTAGAGCACAACGACTTGCAAACACACATGATCCTTTGGCATTAATGGCAAACACTCAGACATCGTTTCACCCAGATCAATCATCACATATTACCTACATACAACATCCACAACCCAACAACCTTCATTCAACACAAACTACATGCAACAACCAATGCAGAATCCCGATGATAGTTCAGATCCCACAACTGCAATGAACATGGCACTTGCTTTATTGGCTAAAGCATTCAAAGTTAATACCATACCAACAAACAACAACCAAAGAAGTTCATTAATTCCCCGTAATAGTCAGATTGCGCAACAGGGTATGAACACGAGCCAAGACATCAAGATGCAAATGGTTGATGACAATGTTGGAAATCAGGTGAGACATAATGCAGTGCAGAATGATGGGAATGAGGTTGGGCAAAATGCAGTTCAGAATCCGGGTATTCAGATTGTTGAAAATATGAATAGGCTTAGTGTTGTTTCAGAAATTGCAAATCAATATAGGAATAGAAATGTTGTTACAACACCGGCTGAGGGTAATGGTAATGGTATCAATGGTAATTCAATAAGGTGTTACAACTATCGAGGAGAGGGTTATTATGCCAGCAACTGCACATTAAAGTCAAGGAAACGGGATGCTGCTTATCTTCAGCAACAGCTGCAGATTGCTCAAGAGGAAGAAGCAGGGATCCAAAGCACTCAAGAGGAATTTGAGTTCATGACTACTGCAGATGCTCATGAAGAAACGTATAGAGTAAAAGTGAACTGCACTTCAAAGGATACATTGCAGCAAGCATCCACATCTAGAACTCAGTCTGACAATGCTCCTATCTACGACTCAGATGGATCAACTGAGGTACCTAAAGATGAAAACTGTTATGATCATGATATATTCAATATGCTTAATCATGAAGTGCAATATACTAATCTCCAAGCTGAGCTTGATCGTACAAAATAAAAACTTGAAAATTGCATTATTAAAAAGGAAAAAGAATACGCCGTTCTTTGGAATAATTGGTACACAAAATGTGAAGAATGCAAATATGACAAGATTTCATATAATAAAGCTTATAATGACATGAAACAAAAGATCGAACGGTTGCAAGCTTAGTTGCGAGATCTTAATGGTAAGAGTAGTGATACTCAATGTGCATCAAATACCCTTGATCTGGTGTCTCAGAAACTTAAAGATGAGAACGTGTCATTAGAATTTCAGGTTTTGAACTATGCCAAAGAAAATGCATCTTAAGCCGCATACAAGAAACTGTTTGGACCTCTATCAAAGTGACGCAAGGCTGAGACCAATTAATAATTGATCTCTTTGCAAAAAAACAATTGTGATGACACCATTCTATGAAAATGATATGCTTAGAGCCCAGTTATTTGATTAAGGTTCTGAACAAAAGAGGCACCACAATAAGGTATGAGAAACAAATATTTACAAAGTAATTTAGTCTTGGGAAACCACTTTTCTTATTATAAACCAAAACTTTATTCTGTCACTCCTTTTCTAAAATCCTCGGTTCTCCCCAAGATGATAAGACGAATGCTTTGTCTAAACCAGTCACATCAAACTCACACTTCCCATACGTGAATCGATAAGCTGTTGCAAAATGCGTTAATGTGATTGCCCCTAGAACTTTAGACTATTCCTTCTAAGACCTCTAAGCTAGATATGTGGTTCCAACTAAACTTGTTTATAAAACAAGCATTAGGATAAAAACTAATCACTGTTTCACAACTTAAATGTTATTCATTAAGCAACAAGCTAATTCTGACTTAAACGGTTTTTCTTCTACCAGAGTAAACAGTACTGCCTAAGACTTGAAGTCCCATCCTAGGAGCAATTTAATTACTGATAGGGTTCCATTTAAGTTAAGAGAGTTGCCTCTCGAATAACGTCGAGAAAGGGGAAAATAGAAGGAAACTTTAGGAATTCCTAAATTCTAAGGGATCAGAAGCACGTGTCATCTGAATGTAATAACATTGCGCTTGCCATTCAAAAGCTTAAATCCAAAAATGTTTGTGTCATGTGTAAGTCAATTTTAGTTACTGCCCATCTTGATGTTTGTGTTCTTAATTATGTGAATGACATGAATTCTCGTGCTGATAACCAAAGTGCTAATGTCTCAAAATGTGAAAATCAAAAGAAACATAAGGCAAATGCGAAGAAATCGAAGGAGTTAGGGTCCAAAGGAAGTCTTGCTTCATCTAAGCCTTAGCAAATCTAGAACTTGTCTTAGGTGGATTCCAACTGGAAGAATTTTTTCCATGTGTGGAAAATTAACTGCATCCAGTAAAACCGAGAATAAGTCTAAAAAATCTGTGTGTGACAGTGCAAGTACTTCTAATCCCTCGGAACCTTCAAGCAAAGGGTTTTTGATTTCTACTTCTTTTCTTGCCCAATCAGAACAAAGCGTCCAGTAACATATCTCCCCCCCCGGTATTCAAGACTAAGGAAACAACATACTTCTATCTATTTGATTGTTGTTCTCTAATCTCCAGGTCAATAACTTATATCAGTGCATAACCCGTGCTTCAAATAAAAGGGGAGTGTACGCTTCAGTGCGCTTTACCTTAAAATAAAGAGAAATCTTCTTGTTTTCAAAATAGTTTAACACAATTTTTCAAGAATTTTTCAAAAGGATTTTCAAAATCTTTCAAAATTCTATGTTCAACACTCTCTCCTCATGTCACTTTAGTAGATATGATAGTCATGACATCAATGATAGAGTTGGAAAGTCTATTCGGTCATTTGTTCGACGAATTATTCAAATGAAGAAAAGCAATTTGTTTCAAAGTCTTCCGATGTTACTACTGCTGATGCATCCGATAAACGTCATCAACAACAAGATTAACTTCTTCTACTTCACCTCTACAGCAACATATAATTCACTGTTGATTGGAAACTTCGACTTGTAAATATTTTTGATCTTTCTCTTTATTTTGATTTATAAATATTTTTGAAAAAGAAAATACAAAAATATAAAATCTATAAAAGCAAAATATAAAATCAGAAAATTTCAAAAATACAAAAATACAAAAATAATCTTCTCCGACATGTCTCTCGACAATCGATAACATTTGCGCACTTAGAAATGTTGATTAATATTAACACGGGTGAATAAATGAAGTTCGAGCAAGAGTTTTAAAATCTTTCAAAACATGTCCTTTCACTTTTTCTCTACGACTTCTAAGTAAATGTCAGCTTAGGACTCAGTCTCCAAAGAAAGGAAAATGTTTATTTATGTCCATTTATCCTACACTACGGGTGTTATATCCTTTCGGTCTTTGAGCAATGTCATATAAACATTCACAAAGTTTTGAATGCGATCAGTGAAGCACTAAGGAATATGATATTAATGAGATACATCTCTGATTCATTTTCATGTTGAGCATAATTTTCAAGATAATTTCAAAAAGAATATTTCACATTCTTTCAATTTGTTTCTCTTGTGCTCAACAACTCCCTCTTCCAAGTTTTACTATATTCTATAATTTCAAGGGGGAGTTATAATAATATGATTCATTCCGATGCTGCACGCATGTTCTCCCAAGACTTATTTAGTGTCTGTGAATTCTGGTTATAACTTGTTTTTAATTCACTAATTGTCAAAAATTGTAAACAAACCTATGCAATTTTTGAGGGGAGGGAAATAGTGATTAAAATAAGGTCAATACGGATTAATAACGGATACGCTCTTCAATCTAAAGTGCGTTCCCATATCCCCGCACATGTGCAAAAACTCTTTCATTATATGTATGCATATGTGTAGGGGGAGCTTTTGGTAACTCTGGAACCCATCTTAATGTATTATGTCTTTAAATGATTTCTCTGACACGTTGATTGAATTTATTTATCAAATGGTTTTATGGAATCATTTGGTGGGGGGGACTAATACACAAAGACCGACCAATTATTGTTTCTAAGGAGTCTTAAGTATTAGGTACCAATGAAAATTAAACCTGGGGGCCGTTTGGGCGTTTTAAGGTTATGTATATTCGTTCCATGATCCAGCCAGAACCGGGGGATCTACCCAGGAACACTCCTTAGATAGAGTAGAAAGTCTTGGTAGGGATTGAATAAAAGGAAGTAAAGTTGAGAATAAGGGGCTAGTTGAATGAGATTGAGCTCAGTGCTAAAAACCACAAGGTACTAATCATGAAGTCTCGGTAAGCACAGAAGGGGTTGAAAAATGAAAAAGAGTTGTAAGGATAAAGGGTGAAAAAAAGAAGCCCTCCATACAACCCTAGGCAGAAAGATGATTATGATATTAAAGACTGACATCATGGACCCAGTGATGCAATGCACAACCCTCCCTAACCACTCAAAATCTCTCAAAAGATTTATGTTTCATTTCTCACAGAGATTAACATGTTTCTATCGGCTTTCTCATTTCGAGATCGTTGATATTGAAAAGGTGGCAGTCCGCTCCAGCCTCTGATAACCAAATAACAAATGTGCACTTATAGAGTCTAGAGGTCAACGACATCCATCAAAAATCTCATAGGACACAAATTCAAGTACTTCAAACTGTCAGACTGCAGGGAATATACAACATTTGGTGTCAATTAGCCCTACGCATTATCCTTGTGATATTGCCTGAAAACATTCGGAGTGGATACTCTATAGTATTCTCAGTGAGATGGAAATCTTCTTGAGCCAACATCAACAAAATCTTGGTAGGTGACTTGCGAGATTCTAAAGAATCAGGCTTTTACTATTGTTGTTCAACTGGATAGTGATTTGGTCCTGTATATGCATTAACGAGAATCATCATATAGGATAGTAACTATCTGATTCTCTCTTACCGTGGTTGATGCTTGAGACGTTCCTTGGTGATGAGAACAAGCAAAGTACGGTGAAATTAATGCAATCAGTTAGAGGTCTCTAATACTTTAGAGTGGAAACCCTGTCAAGGAGGTTCTTTTAAATCAAACTTACCTGATCACAGGTACAGTATTTATACTGTAAAACGGTCCTCACAAAACTGGAGGTTAATGTAATCAAACTCAAGACGAATGACAAAGCCATATTCGTCTATATCTGTGTTTATCACTAACATCAATTTTCAGGTTATTAGTGACGATGTTTTTACAACTCATTCAGCGGTTTTAGATTTTCAAGACCTACATGCCATGGACAAAGATATATACATGATGAAAGCTCAAACTATCAAAGTCTTCCGTAATCTTTAATGTACAAGCACTTCCTCAAAAGAATTTTTTTGACAAGATTGCCAGACAATAACAAAGATATATCTTACAAGTGGATCAAGTACTACTCTGACCATGATGTGGTACAAGTAATCATATTAAAGAAAATTTTGATGGAGATTGTTAGCAAGCTTTCAAGACCTTGAGGATAAGGGTGGAGACACAAGATCGCAAGGCGGCATAAAGATTCAAGGATAAAGATTTAGAAATCTCAGTAGTCAAGACAAATCAAGGCCAAAGACCACGATATTAGTATTTTGTCAAAGAATATCAAGTTAAAGATCAAGATCCAAGATCACAAGCATGCAAAAGGAACTTCAAAAGAATTCCCAAGAATACAAGACTCAAGACATCACAAGAAGTGATCCACAATTCAATGACCACCCCTTAGGGGGAGATTGTTAGCCTTGTTTTTATGTAAAGTGATGGTCATTATATACTTCCGAGCCTTGTGTAGGAAAACATAGTTTTACGGGAATTACTCTAACTTAATTGGGCCTTAGTTTCGGGTTTAAAGCCCATTAGTAAGTGGTTCGGCCCAACCACATTGCAAACAAACCCATGAAGGGGTTCTAGTCTCTTGTAACTATAAATACCCCTTACCACTCAAGGTAAATGGGGTTGCTTCTCATTTCTTTTCTTAACAAGTAACCATTTTCTCTCTTTGTCTCTCTCATAGTTCTTTCTCTCTTTAAAATCCTTTTTTCTTATTTTGTGTTTAAGGTGATGAAATGATATCATCTAACATGTGGTATCAAGAGCCTAGGTTAGGTTTAGTGGTTTAAGTTGTGGTTATTTGAGCTTAATAATTCGGCTTATTTGAGCTTATTTTACATAACAACTAATTTTCTTTCTTAGTTTTTTTACTGTTTAAAAACCTTAAATCTTTGTTTACAAAAATCTTTGTTTCGTGACTTTTTTGGGCTTTCTACTAGCGTTTTTCTTGGGCTAAACAGTAAAGTGTTATCTCATTTTTCAAACAGTTTATTCAAAAGTGTTACTACACTTTGTGTTATCTCATCAAAAGTGTTAGCTCTTTTTCTTCTAGTTTTTAGTTTTACGTGAGCTTATTTATAAGTTTATTCAAGTTTTTGGGTTATTTCAGTCGAGTAGTGACTACTCATTGTAAAAGAGCTTAATTTTCGAGCTTATTTGATGAGTTTTTGAGATTATATCTCACGGCTTATTGTGGTTCTTCTCATACGTTTGTTGGGATATTTATGTTCTAGGCTTATATCGCTTATCTTTCGTGGCTTAAACAGCTTATTTAAGCTTTTTGGGTTAGCTTAATTTCGGTCCTTTCTTGTAGCTTTTGTTGAGCTTTTCGTGTCTTCTGTATACATATTAGCCTATTACTAAGCTTATTATTGTTAGCTTGTTTTCTTGGGTTCATTTGCTTATTATTCAAAGCTTATTCAGCTTTTATGTGGTCCAAGGTTGAGACAAATAAACATAGATCCAAGTTTTGTGGAAAGCAAGGATGACGATGTTTGTTTTTGTTGGTACTCACGGTTGAAGAAAAGCAGAGTGAAGACAAAACAAAAGCAAAGTGACACAAGCACGTTTTACAATTGTTTGCAGTCATCGATATGAAACTTTCTTCATTAACCGAACAGCAACCTTCTTCTTTAACCGAACTAGCTAACTTTCTTCTTTAAACCGAACTAGCAATATTTTCTTTAAACCGAACTAGCAATTTTCTTTAACCCGATACTATGCAATCTTCAACCGGATAACGCAATCCAACATAACCGATCTCACCCACCCTCGGCAACTCTGATGTAGAAGAACCCGAAATGCAACTCTTTATGAAGGAACCAACTCGTATCTCTTTAAAGAACCGAGACTAGCAACTTCTTTAAGAAGGATCCGAATTCATTAATATAGTGTAGTAAACCGAATTAGCAAGTCCCACAAGAACAAACTATTACACGTTTGAAGTATTTTTTGGTTTTTCGTGTGACAGTTTTTATCTACGGGGGACTTATAACCTAATGACCATTACAATCGTGAACCGTTTTGATCATCATGGTAATATTTATTTTCTAACCTCGATAAACGTACCGCTCCCGCGTGAAAAATGTTATTTTTTTCATATTTCCAAACGAGTGAGATATCAAAAAGGAGGAAGGTTTTTCCTTCATATTAAACTAATTTCGAATGTACACAGCAGTCCCTGATCCCTCATGAATTCAATTCACAAATTTCCATCCTTGTGTTTGCTTATTAAACCTCATTGTTGAAACTTCAATTACACCGTTAGTCCTTATTCTTATAAAACCACACCATTAGTCATCAAAATGAAATCCGCTAATTGCACCGTAGTCCTTATTTGAGCTTTAATCAATCGTTAATATATTAAGCTCAAAGTTTGTGCACCGTTCGTCGTTTAAGTTCATTAATCGTTACAAAACTCAAGTACTTCGTACTACACTCTAACTAACGATTTCAACAACAATTAATACAATGTTTTTAACGGTTTCTTCTTCTTGATTTTGTAAAATCCCCGTGAAAGTTCAATTCTTTCCTTCGGTTTAAATCTAATACTTGTAAAATCCCGTAACATTAATTGGTTTTTAATCCACAACCAACAATCACTACCTACTTAAGCATCATGCGTATCATTTTCACATCACCTTTGCAATGTCGACTCAACAAGAACATCAATGCTACATAAGAGCACAACGACTTGCAAACACACATGATCCTTTGGCTAATGCAAACACGTCAGACACCATTCACCCGGAGATGATCAATCACAAATATTGACCTACATACAACATCCACAACCTAACAACCACTTTTGTCCAACAACCTTCATTCAACACTAACTACATGCCATAACCAATTCAGAAACAACTGCAATGAACAAAGCACTGTGCTTTTAATGCTAAAGCATTTCAAACTCAACGACCATTCTAACAAACAACAACCAAAGAAGTCATTAATTTCCGCAATAGTCTTATTGTCACAACCGATATGAACACGATCCAAGACAGTCAAAATGCAAATGGTTAATGACAATGTTGGAAATCAGGTGAGACAAAATGCTATGCAGAATGATAGGGAATAAGGTTGGGCAAAATGCCAGTTCAGAATCCGGGTATTCAGAATGATTTTTGAAATTATGAATGGGCTAGGTGTTGTTCCAGAAAATTACAAATTAATATGGGAATGGAAATGTTGTAACAACATCGGCTGAGGGTAATAGTAATGGTATCAATGGTAATCCGGTAAGGTGTTACAACTGTCGAGGAGAGGGTCATTATGCCAGCAATTGCACAGTAAAGTCAACGAAACGGGATGCTGCTTATCTTCAGCAACAGCTGCATATTGCTCAAGAGGAAGAAGTAGGAATCCAAAGCACTCAAGAAGAATTAGAGTTCATGACTGCTGCAGATGATCATGAAGAAACAGAGAGAGTACAAGTGAACTGCACATCAGAGGATACATTGCAGCAAGCATCCACATCTGGAACTCTGTCTGACAACGCTCTCGTCTATGACTCAGATGGATCAACCGAGGTACCCAAAGATGAAAAATATTATGATCATGATATATTCAATATGCTTACTCACGAAGTGCAGTATACTTGGTATGTGCTTAATTACACATACCTTTTGCCAATTAAAACGATCTTAAATGACTAAAAACGTACCAAAAATACATTGTATTATTATGTTTTCATTTATATTGTGCAGGAAACGGATATCCGACAAAAGGACGAAAAACGAAGCCAAAAATGACAAAACCGAGCACGAGAATGTGAAGAGCGCGAAAAGCCAAAGTCAAAAGTCAAAGTCAAACAAAAAGTCAAAGTCAACACCGAGAAGTCAAAGTCAAAAAACCAAAGCCGAAGGCATAAATATCTTAATGGGCCAAGTCGCACCCGAGTCAATGGGTCGGGTCAGCCCATCAGTATTTATATACAATTTAAAAGCCCATAATCCATTTAAAAAGCCCAAATCCTCTTTTATATTAAACCGGCCCAAACTGCTAAAATTAAGCCCAAAATCCTTTTAACAAAGGTTAGCCCAAACCCCTTTTATACCTAACGTCGTTAGTCCTTAAGGGACTGTGGCTGCAAATGGAATATACAACTTGAGGGGCTGTTCCTGCCAACTCCCCCAAACATCTATCACCACATGGACCATACGTGCAATAAGCTTATACAAAATAAGGGACCATAATTGCCAAATCCCAAAACTTATACCCTGTATCAAAAACACTATACTTCTTCCCCACCACTTTCCCGCCTAAAAAACCATTCACCCTCATCTGTCACTCTCACCCTTGAAACCTACTTCACCCACCCACCGCCACTCCAAAAACCCATCACCATCCTGTACCTAAACCCCCACATCACTTGCATAAAGCCCACGCCTAGCATTCCTCTATGCTCCTATTGGCTGAAGAATAGAAGACAAGGAATGAAGGGTTAGGATCATTTTGCTTGATGACCAAGATGGATTAATGGCTATGATGAGGCTTACAATCTCCTCATACAACAAACAAAAGAAGCACACATTCGAAGTCCCTTGCAGTTTTAGTATTTTGTATAAATAGTTTTAGACTTCTTCATTGTAATTTATCTAGTGTAGGATTAGTTTTAGGTTTAACTTTCTGCATTTTACTGCTTATTTTATTTTTACTCTTAAAAGCCTTGTAACCTTCTTTTATCATGAATGAAATTTAAGTCACTTTAAATCTTGTTTTACTTTGTTGTCATTAAGCTTTAATCTGTTTTAAACCTTAAATATAAGTTCAAAAGCTTTGATTACTACTCAATGTTTTTTTGTTCATTCACCAGACCCGCCCCCACAAATTAGCCTAAGCTCAATATTTTGGAAGATAAGCTAGAAATGGAAGAGTTTATGGGTTATTAGACTGCTTATTTATAAGCTGGGTAGGATTTAGAGCTTATTTAGGATTATTTAATCCCTGTTTGGTGCAAGGGATCAAGGTACACTTGGTGTTCTCTTTAAAATCTTTTCTATGTGCTTATTTATGCTTAGTACTGTTAGCTTATTAATGAGCTTATTTGTGCTTAATTCCTGTTAGTCAATGCTTATTTGTTTATTTCTTTACTTATGCTATATCTGTTTTTGCTTATTTTACCTTAAATCAGTTTATAATAGTTTAAATATGCAAATCAAATATTTAAAGGGGTGTTTGGTTTAAGACTCAAAATGGGTCAAAATTGCTTCAAAAATGTTTGGGTGATTAAGCCACTTTTGAATAGCTTTAATTAAACCTTCTAATCTGTTTTTATAAGTTTTACAAGTTTTAAATCAAGCTTTAAGGTTTTAAGCATGCAAGGTTGAATCTGTGGTTTCTAAAGTTTCATATTATATCTTATTTGACTAGGTGCTCTTAGCTGCTTTTTCATGCTTGTTTATACCTCAAAATGCAGTAGGAAAGTGTCATATAAATTTTCATTTGTTCATTTTGATTTCAAGTTAAAATATGTCATGGGAGTTTTTAAGGCTCAAAAGCCACTTTTTAATCTTTATTATAAGTTAGTTAATGTCCTTTTTAGAATCTGATTTTCATAGCATTAGTTAGTAATAGTATGTACTTGATCTGTTTGTGCTTATTTTCTATTTTTATCTTATTTTACTAGCTTATCCTTAGGGCTGCATAAGCCATTTAGTTTTATTAAGAAAACCATAAATAGTCAATATGTCCAAGCAGCCTTTTTATTTGCCTTTTTTAGAGCTTAAATGGTTTTTAAATTCCTTACTCTTTACTGCTTATTGTAGTTTATAGGATAGTCTTTTTAGTGCTATAAGCTATTTAGCCATAAGGATAGCTTATGGCCTTTAAAAAGTAGCTTACAAGTAGATTCTTAGGCTGTTTTCACTATCTTTTTAGCCAAATGACTTATTTTATTTTTATTGCTTTTCCAGCTTATTTTCCTTGCTTATTTTTAGTCATGTTTACTTATTAGGTATGGGAGTTGGTGTGTCTTAGCTTATTTGTGTTTTCTTTTAGCTTATTGAGTTTTAAAAAGCCATCCAGTTAGCTCTTTTAGTCTTAGTTTTAAAAAAAATGCAATCTGTCAGCTTTTCTTGTTTATTTCTGGCTTATTTGTTAGATTTAGAGCAAGTGTTTTTTGTAAAAGTTCTTATTTTCAGTTGTGCTTTAAGTTTGTAAAAGAAAATTTGAAAAAAATGTTTTGTAAAAAGAGAGAGGCATGAGGGTCGAACCCATGACCTCTCCCTTAACACACACTCGTCCCACAACAAACACACACTAACCATTAACACTAGTAGGGCTATCTGTTAGCCCTACACACCATTTAATTTATATACTCTTTTTCACCTTTTGCCTTTCAGCCCTTTTACAGCTTATTTCGTGCTTATTTCAAAAAGCACTTTGCACAATTTTATTTTTCTTAGATTCTGCTCACCTCAAAGCACTTTTCATGAATTTTTCAGATTTTTCTAAGATTGTTTAGTATTTTTAATGAATTTTTCTTTTTAAAACAGTTTTTAATTCATAAAAAATTATTAAAAAAATCAAAAAAATATAATTCTTTTTTTAAAATTTTCTTTTATCATTTAGGACCTAGGAAAATTAGATTTGCATTCGTAGGGTTAAAATTGTAGAATTTAGTTTTTTAAAGAACGGGTTTGAATCCCGTTTACGTTTTTAATTTCGTTTTGCATTAGTTTTTAGTATAGATTGCCTTTTGCTTGCTTTTTTCTGTAGAATTAGAAAAACAAATCCAAATTTGTGATTATTCAAGCATATCTCCCAAACCTAAACTCGATTTTCCATTCACGCCTCATCGGGAAACGACCCGGGAAGGATTTTTAGGGTTTTGCTTTGGTTAAAAGCATTAATCTTTTAAAAAGCCTCACGGAATTCTTATCTTATACTATAATTGATATTATCCTTACGTATTTATATTTATATATTTATATATACTAAAGGATTTGAATCAGGGGGGATGTATTGTTGTGTACAAGAGAAATGTAAAAAATATAAATAAAAAGTGGTGCAACTATAAGCCACTTTAGTGTATAACTCCTGATGTTGGTTACGTGTTATAAAACCAATGAATATAAAGGTGGTGCAACTATAAGCCACCTAGTATTTTAGAGGATGGTGCAACTATAAGTCATCCGATGAGTGAAGAATGGGTTAGCACGCTCCGCAACATCTCATTATTAGCTGGCCCATCATGACGATATGATTAGATTTTCGCACCAAAGGACTTGGACTATGGGTGGACAGTAGCTGGTAATGGATACCTTAGATTTTTACTTGACTATTTGTTTTGTGTTTTTATTGACAACCATTAAATGTGTATCCCATGTCTATCATAACCCCTTTATTACCCTTTTAAATCCATATTACCCTTGTTTCCTTTAAGAATTATTTAGACCCTAATTCTAACTGGTGCAGATTTGTGTTCTTTCCAAGCTTATGACAGAATACATGCTACGACTGTACAATTGAGCGATCACCCCGAAATTAAAACACTTAGATTAGTGGAGAGTTGAGTGACTTTTTATCCCTTTTTCGAGAGGTGTTCGGCTGTGATGATTTCTAGCATAAGCGTTTTATAGATTCATTTCTTGGAGTTATACCCGAGAAATCTCTATATGAAATGTTCTAACAGGTTCTACTTGAGGGCAAGAAGAAGTCAAGTGGGGGGGGGGGGGGATATTTGATAACACCAAATATTTAATACTTTTTAGTGTCAAATTACCCCCTATATTACCTGCAAATGTTTCACTAATACTCAAAAACAAGATATTTTCTATCATTTTGTAGTTTTCAGGTGAAATGCAGGAAAATGACAAGAAACAAGGGAAAAGGGACTTAAAGTGCAATTATTCAAAGTTGTTACGGTGTAACACCATAAATGGTTACACCGTAACATAAATTAAGCAAGTTTGAAGATCAAGGATGACTTTACGGCGTAACATCATATCTAGTTACGTCGTAACCATGTAGATAGAAGGAAATCTTACCAAAGATAGAGTTATGGCATAACACACTTTATGGTTATGCCGTAACCATGAAGATCTACATATATGGAAATATGATCACGAGCTATGGAAACTATTTAAAGATTACGGCGTAACACCACTACTGGTTACGCCATAACAAGTGCTTAAATCTGGAATTCCGATTATGAAGTGGGTACGACGTACACTTATTATTGGTACTGGCCGTAACAGGTTACCAACCTATAAAAAAGAGGTCCTCATTTCAGCTTATTCCGACATCACTTCCTCCACAGACCAATTGGAAGAGGCACAAAGCCTCCAAACCTTCAAAAGAATTCCACCTTGTAGTCTAAGGGAGGATCCACTTTTACTTTACTTTTTTTATTTTAAAATCATCAAAAACGAATACTGTAATAATTAATGATCTTTTCAACTCTATGATTACTTCTATTTCTTGTTGTGTTTTCGTTACTATAAGCGGCTAAGCACTTAAAGTTAGCCTAGTTATGTAGTTAGTATTGTTATGATGTCTATTTCCTGTTAATTTACGTGTTTTCATAAGAATATTTCCTTGACCTATCGTGAAACCCAAGGGTTTTGATAGTATTGCGGGTGGTTTGGATCTTACTTGACCAAATATTAGATTACCAAGTCAATATGGGATCAATTGGGTACTAAGGAGGATTTTACACTCCGTCCCTAGTGTAGGAACTAACCGGTCTCCGCCCTTATCACTTAATATACTTTAAAAGCACAGGAACTCTTTCAGATGGAGTTAATAATCTATATAGGTTATTAGGTAAGTGATGAGGTGTCATTTTATACACTTTTCCGAGGTCATTTAACCTCCTAAAGCGTGCATTTATGCCCAAAATAGGTACTTAATCGTTCCTTTTCATGTATTTAGCATTTGGAAGACATTTGGAGGAAATACACGTGACTTGGGCTCATTTGGAGAAGAAACGGACAAGACTACGTACATACACCAATATGTCTCAAGATTATGTTCTCAGCGGCTGGAGACGGCGTCACAGGATACACGTGACGCCGTCACGATTCATCCCACGACGGTGTCACAACATCTCACAACGGCGTCAGCTCGCACGACCCAACCCAAGATCTAGAATACTCTCTTTCATGACGGCGTCATGATTAAAACGCTATGCCGTCGCAGTGATTTTCCTATATATACAAATCCGTTTTTAGGGTTTTATGAACTTTAAAGTAAAAAAGGGAGACGAACCCTAGTTCGTTTGGTAAGCTTATTAGATGATTTTAGGGCCTCAAAACCCCTATTTATAACCTCCATCAATCATGTTTTAATCAAGTAAGATTATCTTAATCATTCAATATGTCTTATTGTTTGATTCATTATTGTTCTTGCTTTACATGCTTGGCTAAGCTCCCTATTGTGTTCATTTATGATTGTATGAAACCTAGAATAATATCTTATGGTGTTTGCTTCTGTGATAAATAATGCATGCTATCTTAGAAAACCATCTTTGCCTGTATCTGATTTTGATATGTCTAGGGAAACATGATTGTGTAGAAAGGAAACCATCGGGGGTAACAGTGCTGTCATACTAACCTTGCCTGCCTTATATGGATTGAACTACTAATTAATATATTTCCAAATGCATTAATGATACCTCATGGGGCCTTGTAATAGTCTTTATACTATCTTACTTGTGCGTTGCCTTAATGGAATATTAAGTAGACGGCAGATTCGTGTAATATGTTCATGACTTAGGAAATAATTGAATATTGTAAGAATTATGAGCTTTCAATCTATGATTACTTCTATTTCTTGCTGTGTTTCCGTTACTATAAGCGGCTAAGCACTTAAAGTGTTGGCCTAATTATGTAGTTACTATTGTTATGATGTTTGTTTCCTGTTAGATTATGGTTTCATTAGATATTCCTTAACTATCGTGTAACCCTAGGTTTTGGTAGTATTGTGGGTGGTTTGGATCTTGCTTGACCCATTATTAGATTACCAAGTCAATATAGGATCAATCGGGTACTAGGGAGGATTTTACATTCCGTCCTTAGTGTAGGAACTAACCGGTCTCCGCCTTTATCACTTAATATACTTTAAAAGCACAAGAACTCTTTCAAAGGGAGTTAATAATCTGTATAGGTTATTAGATAAGTTTTGGGAATAGTTAGGATTAATCACGGCAACCTAGCTAACCTACCTCCTATACGATTTGGACTGATTTGGAATCGCAGAGAGTATAGGATAGACTAAATATACCTATTTAAGTCTATCGACCTTAGAAACCACTAATGAAACCATAGTTTGACATTGCACAGGAAAACGTATTCATAACAGTGGTAATGAAGTAACTAGGTTAGCATATTTTCTCTTTTGATATCTCTAACTCCTTTAATTTTAGTGTTTACTTTTATTGTTATTTCAAATCAAAAATTATTTTTAAAAAATGTAACATTTCAAAGTAAAACTAATTGCAACTTAGCTCTTGGGACGACCTCGGATTTACCATTCTACACTATCCACGATCGGGTTCTCTGTCCTTTAGTGCGTTGTCAGGTAGATCGAGTTTTATAAATTTAAAACTTGAGTAAAAATATATTTTAAAGAAAATACACATTAAGTTTTTGGCGCCACTGCTAGGGCGCTAAAAATTAGTAGTAATTTGAAATTTTGTAATTATGTCTTCTCTCACCTCAATCTATGTCTATTAACTTCCTTGTGAAAATTATCCTCTAATTAGTTGCCTAAGTATGGTTAGCAAGGTCAAACATTTTAGTGCGCGTTCAGATCTGAATCTACATACTTTGAATTAGGAATTTATTTGAGGTACTTGTACATGTAGTATGCCTTTGGGGCAAATGAGGTAGTTAGTAAATACCTAAGTTAACATAGGTGATTTATGTGAGAATTTATTTGGTTCAATAGGTAAGTGTCAGAAGCGAGATAAGTGACACTAAAATTCTGCGTTTTCGGGTAAAATGTAGATCATTAGAATTATGAGTAAATGAAGTGGTTAAAGTTGGGCATGGTGTCGGGGTGACCCATGGGGATAATTAAACACCATAGACATCCATCATTTGATTGTTACATGGGCTTAAGTAATTGTCTTAGTCGCATGTAACACGTTTATATTTAATTGTGTAGCTTTGTGTAAGATATTTGGAAGCTGCTTGAGCATCAGGTGAGTTTTATAGTCCCTCTTTTCGCATCGCTTTTAAATTGGGATAGAAATAATGCAAATGGATTTGAAATGTTCTAATTACTGTGATTATATGTTTTATTTTTGAAAGTGTATGGACTTTACTTGGCTATTGTATGTTATGTGCTAAATGCTTATGTGTATTTGGATCGGGGGGTTAAGTTCCTACCATACTTTGTTTTGATTTTGATCTGGGCGTATCGTTCCCTACCCATGTGAAGTGATGGTTTTTTTGGAAGGGGGTTGTTCGTTCCTTACCCAAGTGTGATACTTGTTGGATCGAGGGACACGTTCCGTTCTGCTCGTTATGGTTACATTTGCATGTTAGCTTGTATGATGTATTAGTATGGTCCTGCCGTGTTTGGCTTTAATCAACCAGTAATTATTATAAGCTTTGATTTTCTTTTTTTTAGCCTTTTTTTTTTTTTTGTTTTGTTTTTTTTCTTTTTAGTGTCTTTAACCTATGATTTACAAACCTTTGTGTTGACGTTTTTAAGCATCATTTTTAGGTGAGCAGCATGAGGATCTTAAGAATAATGAGAATGCTAGAGAGGGACCATAGGTTGCATGGAGTCCTAGTTTATATATCCATTTGTCTTGGGCTGAGTCTTTAAGTATTGATAAGTATGGGTCGGTCCGACTCATATAAATGGTGTTGGGCCGGCTCAATAAAATATGAGAGCACCATTAGACTCGAATTCTCATGCTCTTTCCAATCTCGTGCTCGGTTTCGTCCGGTTTTGCCTTTGTTTTGTCCCTTTCTTGATATCCATTACCTGCACATACACAAACACAAAAACAAGCATATACATTGTATTTTCCGTACATTTTTAGTCATTTAAGATCGTTTTTATAGGTAAAAGGTATGTATAAAATAGCGAATACCATTAATGCATTGTAATTTCTCTATTGTTGACACCATTGTGTTGTGATGATACCCGTGACGTTACACCTTGTGTTTTTGCCTTGGTGGGGTGTGACAGATTGGTATCAAAGCCGGGTTATAGAGAAGTAGGTGGTTTGACCTAGACTATAACTTAGGAGTCCTTTATATGGTTGCATAATTGGATCTATATGTTTAGCTATCTAGGTGTTTTGTTTTCTTGCTTTTCTCTGAGTTTTATTTCGACCTACAGGCTACTCAATATCAGAAGATCTAGAAGAGGGGCCAATTAAGTAGGAGCCTCTCCAGGAACCGAAGGAGGAAGGTTAAAAAAGGAGGCCGACTCAGATCTCCTATCAGATACTCGTAGCAGGTCTGGACCCGCGAAGTCAGGTGATTTTTGCAAAAGAAAAGTCAAACCCAAACGAGGCCCAGCATAAGTTTATCCCGTCTTTTACCTCGACACGTTGCTACGATAATTTCTTTCGGATATTACGTATTTTTAGGTGCTTTGAGACCGTCATTTTCGTTCTGTCATTTTTGATTTTATTTTTATATAAATAAATATTGCTTGGATGTAGCATCATGTTTGTGTTATATTAGAGTCGTTTAAGATGTGCAATGTGGTATATGTGCATATATGTGCGTTATCATTGAGATGTGTAGTCTTGGAAGTAAGTACACGTGTGAAAGGGTGCACTTATAATTATGGGTGGCCAACATAATTATAAAGGCATCACACACGTAGACTTGTAACCATGATTGCATTGATCGGTGTTTGCTTGTTAGATGTAATGTAAGATGTTGCATTATGTGCGGTTTTAATATGTATAGTTATGAAGTTTGTAAGTTTCCCTTCTATCTATCGCTTGTGGATACCCAAGATACCTGTTATTACTATTATTACGATTATTGAGTTTGTTTATCTACTCAATTATTCGATCGGATATATAACCTACATTTTAGCATTCCTTGTTCATATCATGTCGTTATGGATGATCTAAATTTTCTATTCGGCGTCTTGATGAATATTGGTTGTTCGGATCTGCTTCTTTGGATATTGGTACGTTTCATTGGTTCTTTTGTTGTATTGATTGCTCGTATGAGTACCAATATTTTCTTTTAAGCACTAATTGTTCCTAACATATTAATGCGGGTCATTACTCCGTTCTTTATATATCCTTTGGTTTTCGTAACATGTTGCGGCATGTTAGTACCGACGCTTTTTAATGGTTGTTCTTTTGATCGTGAATACGGATGAGTCTTTACGTTCTCCTTTTGGTTCGCAATGTCTTCGTATGAATTTCTATTGTGCATGTTCGTTTCACTATTATTCTGACTATATGGTTCCTTGTACTTCCTTTCGTTTTCAAACAATAGAATTATGTTAGAGTCTTTACGGTATTTTACAATCCTTTTTGGTATTACGTTGTCCTTTGTTTGAGTAATATATTTATATTGATGTCAAGTTATGAAAATCCTTTTGAAGTATATCTTGATGGTGTTGGGAAAAACTATTTTTGAAATGATCTTATGAATACGTTATGACATCGTTTTTATGTTAATGTCTCTTCATGAAAACTATGTTTATAATGATTTTTATAGAACGATATGATACAGGTTGATTGTCAATATTATGTTTAAAATGATATTTATGAATAAGATATGTTTAAAATGGTCTTTACAAATAAGATACGAAACTATTTTTTTAATGGTTAATAAATTTTAGTTCGTTTTCGTATGGTTGGATCCATGTTTAGGAATGTTACTTTTGAATTTTAGATTTTCAAGTATTTTAATATTATGAATTAAGTATTTGCTGGATTATTTCTGCGTGTGATTAATTAAACGATTTGAATTATGTGTTATGTGGTGTGTTAACCTTAAGAAGTGTCATCATAGGCGGGAGTACATTTGTGAAAGGGGGCATCTATAATTATGGTGGCCAACATAATTATACATGCGCCACAACACAAGTGGACTTGCAACTATGATTACATGGATTAATGTTGACACGTTATATGTTGGTTATTGTTGTATGTATATGGTAATGTATATAGTATGATAAGGTTATGGGATTGGAAATCATTATTATATCATCTAATGTATATACTCCCTCCGTCCCATATTAAGTGTCCACAATGGAATCTTTGAGGTCTTTTTTCATCAACTTTGACTGTAAATATTTGTGTTTGTGTTATATAATACTTAATGAAAATTATACCAATGAAAAATTTATTCAAAACTCTATCAATTCATATATTTTGCATCAAGTATCATATAACACAAAAAGAAATGGCACCATCCCGACGAAGCGGTCCTAGCAACAAGGAGAACCCCGACATTGTTGCTATCATCGCGCAACAATTGCAAACCATCCTACCTCAAATCGTCACCCAAGTAACTAACAATGTGAACAATGCAAATGCTAATGGTGGAAATGGTGGAAATGGTAGGAATGGTAGGAATAACGGATGTTCTTACAAGATATTATTGGCTTGTAATCCCCGAGACTATGATGGGAAAGGTGGTGCGGTAGCACTTACTAGGTGGATTGAGAAAATGGAGTCTGTGATAGAAAATAGTGGATGTACAGAAAATCAAAAGGTGAAGTATGCTGCTAGTTCGTTCATAAATAAGGCCTTGACTTGGTGAAACACCCAGGTTCAGGTAAGGGGTCGTGAGGTTGCTATAGGTATGTTATGGGTTGATTTTAAGGCGTTGCTTGTGGAAGAGTTTTGTGCAAGTAACAAAATGGAGAAGTTGGAAAGTAAATTCTGGAATCATACTATGATTGGGGCTAATCATGCAGGGTATATTGATCGGTTCTATGAGTTGGCCAAACTAGTCCCACACTTGGTAACTCCTGAATCGAAGCGCATTGGAAGGAATATAAACTGGTTGGCACCTCAAATTCATGGAATGCTTCGAGCAACTCAACCAAAAATGATACAGAGTGCTATTCTTAAGTCTGGGATACTTTTTTTATTTTTTTAGAACAGTAGTTTTTTCACTATCTCACAATATATTTCACACATGCCTCCAGCGAGGCTTGAAACCATAACCTCTAGGTTGGTGGGGAACTCACATACCCAAGGATACCTTTGGTGGCCAACTGATCTAGCCCAGTAAGACTGGGATACTTACTGATGAGGCGGTTCGTCGTGGTACATTGACAAGGAGTAGTGAGAAAAGAAAAGAAGTGGAAGAAACAAGTAAACAAGGAGGTTCATGAAAAGATAATAAGAAGGCAAAAGTGGGAAAAGGATTTGTGGCGACAACCCCTCCTAGAAATGAAAATGTGGGCTCATATTCTAAGTGTGCTAAGTGTTCTGCTTATCATCTAGAAGGTGGACTTTGTAGGTTGTGTTATAACTATCAGAATCCGGGTCACTTTGCCAGAGATTGTCGGGCGCCGGTTAGGCAGGTGGCGCCAGTTAGTGCTGTTAGGATGGAAAATAATCAAAGGGTTTGTTATGAATGTGGGAGCTCCGATCATCTTTGCAATACTTGTCCTAAGTTGAACCGAGCACCTAGTCAAGCAAGAAACCGTCTAGCTTTGGATGGCAACCAAAATACCTGAAACAATGGGAATCAAGCTAGAGGAAGGGCTTTCAGTGTGAATGCAGTCGATGCTTTGCAGGATCCTAACGTTGTGACGGGTACTTTCTCTGTAAACGATCAATTTGCTAGTGTCCTTTTTGATTCTAGAGCTGATTTTAGCTTTATTTCCACTAAGTTTACGCCCTAATTAAATGTGAAACCTAGTATCGTAAGCCCTGGTTATGTAATAGAAGTAGCTAATGGTAAGAAAGAAGAAGTTGATAGGATTATCCGTGACTGCAAATTAGAACTAGAAAATTCCTTGTTCACTATAGATTTTGATGTGATTGTGGGGTGGATTGGTTATCTAAGAATAAGGCTGAGATAGTGTGTCATGAGAAGGTGGTTAGGATACCGTTGGAAGGTGGTGAGATACTTCATGTTCAAGGGGAACGTTCCTTAGGAGGCACAAAAACACTAATGAGCACGAGGGCAGATGAACCAGAGCTGAGTGATATTCCTGTTGTATGAGATTTCATTAATGTATTTCTGGAAGACTTGTCGGGATTACCACCACAATGACAAGTTGAGTTCCGCATAGATTTAACTCCTGGAGCGACGCCGGTTGCAAAGTCTCCATATCGACTAGCACCCTCAGAAATGCAAGACTTGTCTGAACAACTTCAAGAATTGCAAGATAAGGGTTTTATTCGGCCAAGTTATTCTTCGTGGGGAGCCCGGTATTATTTGTTAAGAAGAAGGACGGTTCAATGCGCATGTGTATAGACTACCGCGAATTAAACAAGTTGACCGTTAAGAACCGTTACCCTCTCCCCAAGATCAACGACTTATTCGATCAATTATAGGGAGCGCGTTACTTCTCTAAGATAGATCTTCGGTCGGGTTATCATCAGCTTAGAGTGCATGAGGCTGATATTCTAAAGACTGCGTTCAAGACGCGATATGGACACTTTGAGTTTACAGTTATGCCTTTTGGGTTAAACAATGCACCAGCGGTCTTCATGGACTTAATGAACCAGGTTTGCAAACCGTACTTCGATAAATTTGTCATCGTATTCATTGATGATATCTTGATCTACTTAAAGACTAAGGAGGATCATGAGGTTCATTTGAAGTTGGTGTTGGAGCTGCTGAAGAAGGAGAGGTTGTATGCTAAGTTTTCCAAGTGCGAGTTCTGGTTGCAAGAAGTACATTTTCTCGGTCACGTGGTTAATCATAACGGTATTCACGTGGACCCAAGTAAGATTAAAGTAGTAAAGAATTGGAAAGCTCCTACAACTCCGTTTGAGATACGATCATTTTTAGGGTTAGCTGGGTACTACCAACGTTTTATCGCGAACTTCTCTAAGATTGTTAAACCCCTTACTTCGTTGACTCAGAAAAACAAGAAGTATGAGTAGGGCGAGGAGCATGAAGAGGCTTTCCAGACTTTGAAAGATAATTTGTGTAATGCTCCAATATTGTCATTGCCTAATGGAATTGAAGATTTTGTAGTTTACTGCGACGCGTCTGACAACGAGTGAGTGTTCACAGATGGCACATGACTCATTGGTGCTAGTATATACACAGTCATCTAATTGTAGTGATGTGAGTGTGTAGTTGAGAGTCACACATGTGTTGAAGAGGGTGGTGGCTGTTGATAAGATAGGTGTGGGGTTTGAGTGAAGACACTCTTCTTGGAGGAGCATTTGCAGAGGTTTTATGTGAGTGGAGGAGAATGTGCATGGTAGGCAGTTGATCTGGAGGTAGGAGCGAGAGTTAGTCGAGTAGAGAGGAGATTAGTGAAGTTCATGATAGCTGAGGTTGACACGTAGGAGAGAGGTGAGATATTAATTTAGGTGTGGGAGTTGGCTTGGGGAATTTTAAAAGAAATAAAAAATGATGTTGTTTGTAAATTAATGTATGTTTAGGTAGTGATGAGGTGAGGGGGGGGAATTTAGGATGATATTGTTATTAATAGTTGAGAGGAGACATAATGTTTAGTTGTTATGGGGGTGGTGGGAGGTTGTAGGTTGTTGTGGAGGGGGTGTGAGGGAATTTGTAATGTATTGTGTGAGGAGGTGGTGGGATTTTATAATGGATATTGTTATTTGGTGAATGAATGAATGGTCTGGGTATGGGATGTTATTGTTAAGTTAAGTTATAGGTTGATGTGGGAGTAGAGTAGATTGTGGTAATGAGTAATGTGTGGGTGGGTATTTGTTAATGTTCTAGTTGAGTGAGTGGAATGTTGTTGGGGTTGTTGGATGGTGTGAATTAGTTGTATTGTGAGTATTATTGTTTAGCTTGGGTTTGTGTTGTGTTTTTTGAGTGATTAAGTAATATTATTTTGTTCTGTATACATTGGTTTGTTACTGTTTTTTTAGATGTTTGAGGTTGATTTGATTGATTTAATTTTTTGTTGTTATTGTTAAATGGTTGATTGTTTAATTATTTGATTATTTGTTGCGCCAATATTACTATTATATACGAAACGTCTCATAGTAGTAGGGGTTTTACAAAGACCTTGATGCTAAGAATATTAAGATTTTGAGAATACTATATCTAAACTCTATGCCCTAGGACACTCCTTCTTATACACCAGCAAGGACCCTAGTCGGGCTTACAGTACTTTCCTAAGTATCCATAGATCGTTCTATAAAAAACAAATAACTTAATACATATCATATAAGCAGTACTAACACCAAACAGTACTAACTTATTAACCTTAGCAGCATTAACTTATCTCTGAGCAGTCTTAACCTTGAGCAGTAGTAACTTTGTACTAGCAGTAGTAACTTATCACTAGCAGTAGTAACTACTTAGAATATTTTCACTAGAAGTACTAATATTTACTAGCAGTAGTAACTGTGTACTACCAGTAGTAAACACTTATAGCATATTTTCTTTGAAGTTCATGAGCAGCACTAACTTTATCTCTGATGCATCATAAATACAAAACATGACAACAGTAATTCAAACAGCATCAAGAAGACTTTTAATCTCAACAAGCCTCTCCCCTAAACTTGATATTCTTCTTACAATCACACCAAGTTTCTTCATTTAAGGCTCTCATTATCATCACAACACCGGAGGACTTCCAAACCCTTACTTTACTTCTTAAGCTGTTTATGATAATGTTAAGAGCTGATAAGCCATTTTACTTTTATAATCAATCATAAGGCATCTTTTACCAACATATTTAAAAGTGTAGATGTGGTTACAGAGGATACATCTTTCTCTACCAACAAAAAAATCTGTCATATGTTTGCATCCTCAAGAAAATGTAACTCTACAAGAGTCTACAGCCTTCCAACTCAACACTTTTGTAGTCTTGTGATTGCCTCCAAACTTTAATCTTCTATATGTTGTTCAAACATATGTATTCATCCCCCCCCCATAATACAAATCCAAGTCTTTCCACGTGGTCTTGTATTGACTCAATAATAAAGCTTGTACCAACTTGTACAAAGATCTACAAATCTCCATGTTAAAACTTGTTATGCAAGTTACTAAAGATCATGTACCTTTTGAACTTTCCATCAGCTCTTATTATTTGATAATAGCTTTTTCTTCTTCCTTCTTTATGAATCTTCCCAAATCAACAATACTTGGCGAGCGACGCAAAGGGGGAAGGATGGGTAGTTGAGGGAGCGTGGAGAGACGAGTGAGGCGATAGGGCGAGGAGGGATTAATACTTAAGGGGGGGGTGACGGGTTCAGTGGGTGGTGATGGTAGACAAGGGGGCGGGGGAGAGGAGATGACGGGAAGTAGGGAGAGGCAGGACATAGGGTGTAAGCTTTGAACAATCCTCGACTGAGCTGATCCAACTTCCTTCAAAAAAACATCACAACTCTTTGGTATACGAAACAATCAATCCTTGGTGATTGTGTTCTTTGAACCCTCTTTCTGGTTGTTCTAGCGATCGAGCTACAATGAACCACCCAGGAGAAAAAGCTTGGGTTTAGAAGGATATCACCCAACCCCAACATTCGGTCGAGTCGAGATCCTCTGTATCGGCCAAAGTTTCGAGTGATTCTTGTTGAGTGCGCGCCTCAACATTTCGGTCACCACACTGAACCAAGAATGAGTGAACCTTAAGGTTAGGCGAACCACGAGTATCGGTTAACCAGGCGAATCATTAGACTCGGTTACTCAGGCGGAAGACGAGAGGCGAAAGACGAGAGGCGAAAGACGAGAGGCGAACCTTAAGGTTAGACTAACAAGGTCGACCGAACCTTGAATCCATCAAACGAGCTAATTTAAGCGAGTTTTAACTCGGTTAATACCAAGTAGAACGAATCAAAGGGTGTTATGTCTTTTCTTGGATGAAAATAATACAAGCTCTTAGCTCAATATTTTATTTTTCTGCCCTCTACATCCGTAGAATAACTTCGTTGGTTCCTTGGAATCTATTTAGCAGATTGTTAGTTTTCTTTTGTTAACTCGTAACAAAAGTGGAACTTACATTGTTAGTCCTTGGTTTATTGAAAAGACTTTGATGTGTGTTATTTACTTCAAGATTCGATCTTTCTCGACAAAAATATTTCACTGTTAGTCTTTTTTCACTTAAATTCACTCAAAACATAATAAAGTTTACAACTTTCTTCCTTAAAAGATAATTAACCTTCAAAGTTTGTAACTTTCTTATGATTTTTAAACAATAATACACCAAAATAACAAAACCTACATCCATCTATCTACTTAAGATCCGACACTTATTTCATTTCACAAAAACGTCACTTCAAATCATTCATCATGTCAATCCATCAAACAACATTCAAATGAACAATGACATTATGGCAGCAGTTCAAACGACACACCATCAATGTTGCACTTGGTAACTAGGCTAAGTTGAGATTCATGAGTTTTATGCGACACACGTTGGACACAAATCCAACAAAGATCAACTCAGGCACTGCATTGAAAAGGGTCCTTACATCCTTATAGAACTTGTTACTCCAACCGTTCTAGCAGATGGTGATAATCAAGGACAACCACAACAAGTCAGAGAAGAAACATACATCAAAACTACTCCTGAGAACCATAAGTTGATTGATGCTAAAGCTGAAGCAATCCATAATGATGACTGAATGAGGAAGATTGAAGATAACATCGTACTACCACTGTTAGATCCAGCCCTAGTGCTAAAGAAATAGCGGGAGCCATTGAAAGACTGCAACTGAAACGCCACTTTCCCGACTCTAAAATTAACCAAAAATTAAAACTTTTTGCTCAACCGTATGACCGAGAATGACCTTGTGTCACAATTTATTAAACCGACCAAAATAAATTATAATATAACCCTTGAAAGCAATTTCAACATAAATTAGACTTGAATACCTTCGAAACAGCGGGTGGCACGTCTTCTAACTCCTTACGGTTTAGTTTTTACAACCAAAAACAAGAGTTAAGAAAAGAAGTTTGGACGCGAGATACCTATACGCCTTATGCCCAAACTCAGAAGGTCGTATGCTTGTAGATAGAATCTGTGAAAAGTGCACTTTTAGGCAGAAGGTCTTATGCCCAGCCTATAAGGGCATATGCCTTGTACTTAGAAACTCACGACGAAGACCATATTAAAGACATACGAAAGGCTTATGCTCAGACACGAGAAGGCCTTAACTCCCATATAACAGATTTTAACTCAAAAACCCAACTTTTCACAACTTACTCTAATTTCTAGAAAATGACTTCCTTGACTCGACAAAACACCAAAAATTCCAGAAATCATTAGCATAACATATTACATCAATGTCCAAAACATTAGATGATCTAAATGACCCATAAGCACATACTTCACGGGGTGTTGCCAACACCCATTTTTACCCACTTTCAAATAACTTAAACTCAAACTCTTAGACGCAGAGCTAAGACCTTTTTTTCCAAGACCCAAGAAATAACCCCCCCACCTAGAGCTTGTGCCACTTCAAAAAACAATAATTAAAAAACATATTATACCATACATGACCCAAAGATAGAATGGGGGTTCAATGTGGACATAAGTTCAGCATCTAGCACAAATATCATACGCATAGTCCACAAAACTTCCAATCCAAATTATCTGATTCATCCAAGCCTTTAACAGTATCTTACATGCAACATGGGGTACCAACTCAAAACATCAACACAAAAGGGTAAGCTTACGCTTAGTATGTAACCGGATACAATAAATGATAACACACACATAATCAAATGCATACATAATACATCATGACTAATCACTATCCGCGACACACATTCATTTATGCAATACTTACCACACTAACCACATACATATAACTAACAAATCATCATATCATAGTCATCACGATCAAAACACATACCTTGATTTTTCCCATGACTAAACCTAGAACACTCCTTTACTAGGGCTTATCTAGCCTAGTTTACACATCCATTCTATGTCTTCTAATTCATACTCGCTTAAACACTTAACAATCAATACACATAATACAAATAATTATTCACATATCATAACATATTATAGCATGGTTACTTACCTCAAATCCAAGCTATATTTACCAATAATTCACTATCAGCCAATCTTGTTCCTAAATAAAGTTATCATAACGTAATACGATAATTAACACAAAATTTATAAAAAGTGTCGGTTTATAAATCCCATCATTAAGCCAATCAACCTCAAATCCCCATATGATCATTACCATAATCATATAACAAAAACCTCCCAAAATCAACCTCAATTTAATCAAAACTCATTAACTCATTAATTGACCTTAAACCATTATTATAAACACCTCAATACTTGTGTTAGAATAGCAATTACCCAAAACCACCAAATTTAGGTACATAAACCCTAGCTCATAAATTACCAATTCAACTCAATTGAAAAGTTACTTACTAGTGAAAATCATTACTATGAACTAACTCTTGAATTAGCATCTCAAAACCTTCATCAATAGATCATTAAGTTGATATTTCCTTCCTCTTTCTTCTCTCTAGGTAGACATACCCAAACATACTAGAACTTTTAAGAAAGCCTGGGAATTTCCATAAGGAATAAATAAAACGAATTTACCACACACAGCCTTCTAGCGACTGTGCATTCTCTCTAGGAGAATTACTAGAGCTTCTATCTACAACACACACATTGAGTCAAGCATCTAATCTTATCACTAACGCTCCTTCGAGTCAACACACTTTCAGTACACACAGCAAAGTCCATCTAAACACGATCTCATGTACCTATCTACAGATACTCATTAGCCACTCCATAACTTCTCTCACTCCTACTATCTAACATCTACATCTCTAAAGCTTCATATTAGCTTGCCTCTCTTCTATGAGATCTTGCACAATCACAATACTCAGGCTGAAACTCATTCAAACTACTCAAACGAGCATATGCGTCAACACTAATGGCATTCGAGTAATATAATGACATTAAAAAACCGGTGTTTGGAGGTGTTAACAAATCTATCCGACCTTAATATTAGATTTAGCCTCTAAAATCCTTTTCGTATAATACTAACCGAAGAACTCGATCATATTTAATCCTCATTTCATCCCTATCATTGTTTAGAATATTTACCCAAATAAGAGAGAGCAACAACCTATATGGTTTTGCAACTTTAGCCATACTATGACATAACCAAATACTTTTCACCCATTCTACTTATCGCTCATTTCTATCATATTTACAGTCTTTCTAATGGCAACGTCATTTTAAGTGGCATTTTACTATTGCAAGCTATTATTTTATTAACTTTTTCATTTTAATGTTGTATTTTTACTCATTTATTTTCTAAAATCTTGTCCAAAATGGACTTACATGTCACATGAAAATTTACTATTTTGACTTTGTATAAGTCAAACTCCACCACTATCTCTACATCAATCACCAATGTTCTAATATGACTCAAAGTCGTTACTGGTCGATCTAGCTAGCTACATAATATAAACATGTATTTTCTAGGATTTTCTTAATTCTTATAAAATCACTTATCTTAAATGCCGATAATTTTCCTTTGACCAATCTCTAACGAGTAAGTCTAAATGTGAGCATATCACCATTGCCAACACCTACTATGCATTTCTTAACCACGTTTCAGTTTTAAATTTTGGAATACCTACCCGATTATCTTTTCAACTTAATGCATGAACTACATTTTAGGCATATTTTATGGTTTAACACACAACATTAAAGCCGTGATAACTTTCCGGTCACGTCTACTCTTATTTCTTCCGACGTCTAACTCACTTTAGCTCTCATTTTCTCTTTCTTTACCCGTACTCATGCCATGTCAGATACACATAAGCCCACTCATTTACAATTGCACATATTAATAGATAAGCGGCCTAATCTACGTATTGAAAGAACTTATAACCTTATGGTTCGGCGATTTAAATTTCTCTATTTAAATGAAGAAGGTGTCCCAACCGTTTTAAATAAGGGTGATTATAAATCATCCTACTTAAGGCTTTCTACGACACAACAACATCATACCCTTCTACACAGTATCCATTACTTTCATCTCCACATATTTACCAATATGAACTAATCTGTTTCAGTTAATATCGTTCTTTTCTAGCCTAGGATGCCAACCTCACAACCTTTCCATCTTCACTAAAAAGAGAAGAGAGAAGAAGGCAAGGCCTAGTAGACTCATTCAAAAAGGCAAGCTAACAACCACGCTATAAAGGCAAGCTATATCAACCATCCATAAAGGCAAGCTTATCACCATGCCCAAAAAGGCAAGTCTCTATCAACCATGTACATGATGACAAGCAATCCCATCTATGTTCAAGGAGGAAGACTAACCATATCCATGCCATGAAGGCAAGCTATCACATTCATGCCATAAAGGCAAGCTATCACATTCATGCCATAATCACATTCCATGCCATAAAGGCGATCTATCACATCCATGCCATAAATGCAAGCTATCACATTCCATGCCATTAAGCCACAATCACACTAGTTGCATAAAGATAAGCTATCACATCTCGAAAGATTCAAGGACTAGAGCATTGGATCCAATCTATTTTTATCTTAACATTCTTTACTCTTTCATCATTCAAGTACTTTTATAATCAAGCACTTTTCATTTCTAAAATATTATTGCCTTACGTAATCTCATCACATTTCATTATCTAGGACAAGATTTATATGATACTTGTACATTTCATGTCTTACATAATTCATTTGCATTCTCACAATGCCTTTATCATTTTCTCGTCAACCCTAAGTTGACAACTTATTCAAGTTTTATGCCAATGCATCATTTTAGTCCACTTGACTCTTCCATGCATAAACCTTAAATAGTTTTATCCTATAACATACACAATAATCTCCTTTTACACATCATATGAATTCTCATATATCTACATGATTTAAGTCATGTTTTACAATTTATCTAACACATTTTATATCTTTAAAGGATTCTAGCGTAAAGCTTTAATCCAGTACGTTCATCCGTATTTCGCTATCACGTCTTACTCGCCATGTTTCTATATAACATGACTCATCAACATTTTAATATTCTTCATATTTAATTTTAAGGGCATTCTTCTCAAGATTTATATATCCAATTTCAACATTAGACATATACTATTATTAGACCATACGTTGGTCATACATCGCAATCTAATCCCATTCACTTAACTCAAGGTATAACACTTCATGTTACGACAAATTCTAATCATGCCTTATTATCAATCATAAACATATCGCACATAATAATACCTTACTATTGCATTACAATTATCATGTTATCTAGACAATATGATTTAACATACCTCAACCATTCATCTAACTAGAATGCATATAAGTATCTACTTTCAATACATAAATTTTTTTTTTGCTTAAGCAAGCTTTACATAAGTAAGCATTTACAAATTCACTTGCCCCTACTCAAATATCTTTCTTATGACTTATCTAAAATGCAATCCTATGCATTTTACTTAGCTCAAGCAAAAAAACAAAAAAAAAAAACTGCATAAACTCATATAATCATACACATCATACATCACTTAGACATATAAATAACATACCATAGCCCTTTCATCATATAAACATATATATCCGCACTTAACACTTCTTTAACAAGTGTTTTATATTCTTAGCTGTAATTTAAGTCATCTAGTCTATGGCAAAATAACATATCTCACATTTCGTAATCATTTAATGTCTAAGCACTTCATTCTAATTGCCGCAAGAACTTAAACTACCTTATAACTAAGGCATTCACTTTCCGCACTACTTTATACTTAGGCAACCTGTCATGGAAACCTACTTCACTTAGACCGAAGCTCTGATACCAAGTTGAAACACCCTTTTCTTGACTCTTAATTTAATCAAAAATTAAAACTTTTTGCTTAAACGCATGATCGAGAATGACCTTGTGTCACAATTTATTAAACCGACCAAAATAAATTATAATATAACAATTGAAAGTATTATCAACAGAAATTAGACTTGAATACCTTCGAAACGGTGGGTGGTACGCCTTCTAACTCTTTACGGTTTAGTTTTTACGACAAAAACAAAATTAACAAAAATCTAGAAGAGTACCATACGCCCTTATGCCCAAACTCAGAAGGGCGTATGCCTGGTAGACAGAATATGTGAAAAGTGCATTTTTAGGCAGAATGACTTATGCCCAACCTATAAGGGCGTATGCCCTGTACTTAGAAACTCAGAATACCATTTAAAAATGTAAAAGTCCTTATGCTCAGACAAGGAAGGCCTTATGCTCCCATTTTCAGATTTTACCAAAAACCCAACTTTTCACAACTTACTCTAATTTCTAGAAAATGACTTCCATGAGACAATACACCAAATCTCCCAGAAATCATTAGCATAACATATTACATCATGTTCATAAACTTTTATTGTCTAAATGACCCATAAGCACATACTTCACGGGGTTTACAAAACATCCATTTTGACCCACTTTCAAATACATCTTAACTCAGAACTCTTAGATAACTTATATGTCCTTTTGTCCAAGGCCAAGACCTGAACTTGGACACTTAAAAACAATATTTATAAATCATATTTATCAAATACATGACCCAAAGACACAATATCATACACATGGTCCAAAATACTTCCAATCCACTTACTTTTCATCCAATGCCTTAACAAAAGCTTACTTGCAACATGGGCACCTATACAAAACATCAACAACTAAAGGGGTAAGCTTACGCTTAGTAAGTAACTGATGTGTATTTTGCAAGCTTTAAATTTATAATACTAGAAATACCAATTTTTATTAAAAACACAACACTTGGGAAGTATACCCGTTCGTGTATAGTATAGCTTTAGGTAGAGTATCCAGGTCGTTCCTGGTGAATTAAAGTTTTCACAGTTGTAATTAAGGTGCAAAGGTAAGATGATTGTCCGGATCAAATTAACCAAACCGAGCATATAACGGATAATATAGTAAAGAAAGCAATGAAAGATATCATATCGACGAAAAAAAATTAAGGAATGTTGTTTAGAGCAATGATCACTAGGACAGCAGAGATAATTTGGAATAGTGTTTATAAGTCTTAGAGATTAAAGATTTCCACAAGTTACAAATCCCTTTCGACTTTAAATATAACGATGATTATATAGATCTAATAGCGCAACAAATCCGTTTCCGGCCTTTATAAGTAAATTCAAACCAATTTATTACGTCAGAATGATCAAACACCATATATAAAATAACTTTTGTCCTATATTCTTATCGAAAATATGTTTTACGCAATTCAATCAACACATAACCACACGCTCCATATCCAATTCACCACACTAGTGCCTAAACAACACAAGAATTACTACCCAAAATCAAAGAAGAAATAAAACACAAATATGTACACTTTTGAAACGACACTTCTCACTCTCTCATCATCTCTCTCTCTCTCACTTACGGAGTACGACACACTCTCTACCAGCACGGCACCTTCTCGTTCGAATATAGTCCACTCATTCATACACATAGGCTCGTATATGGACTTTACAAGAATTTTCCCAAGAGACATCTTATTATATTGCAGCGAGCCGCGAATGCCGGAAACTATGAATAATACTGTCACCAAGTAGATATAAAGATTACAAGAAAAAACACTTCGAAATATGTTTTTTTATGGAATCAAAACCTGGGAATTGATGTACGGATAGTAGATGGTAGATGACTGGTGGGATGGTGGGTTTGAAAGGGTGTTTGGTTCATTAGTTTGTCAAGCCAAGATCATAAAAAACACTTCATCTATAAGTGGTTCTAAATGACACGTAGGAGAGATGGTGTGTGTACGAGATAATGGAATAGGAGATTAAGGAGGTTTATTTTATAGCTATAAATGGGCAAGAGTGCACCGCATAAACTTATTTGTGCGCCGTACATGGGGTGTTAATGCACTTAGCATTTAATTGCATTTAATTCTTTCCACGACCTCAAAAGTGCACCGCACTTTTTCCAAAACCGCCGCACTTTGGGTGTTAAAAGATTTTTTCAGTTCATGGTTGTAGATAATTGAATTTGGATCGCGTGGCCGCTTGAACCAACTAAAACGGAGTTCGTATGACCGAGTTATGACCAAAACAGTAAACAGGTGTCGGGAAGCTCTAAGTTTGAGTTATTTCTTTGTTTAAGCTTCAAATCTTTGTGTAATCTTCCATATTCTTCCACGACGCATATCATGAACCTATAATCGAAAATATACTTGATTAAGTATCGACAGTTTAGGAGAAATGATCAAATAAATGCAAATAACGCCTCTGAAAACACATGTATAATTTAGGCGTTATCTAATCCCTTCACACTTAGCTATTGCTTTCCCTCAAGCAATCAAAGCAAGAAAACAAGATCATTTATCGTGACGTGGGAAAAAAAATCATTTTACCATTAACAAATGTTTACCAGTTTTATAACTTTTCAGGCATAGACATATAACATAGCACCTCACTTAGGGAAAGTGTTTGTTTTTAAATTCACACAAGTCACTCAGATAGGGCGTTTTATAGTTATGTAAGTTACTCATAGTTGACAGACATAATCTAAGTCGCTACCAATGCCATGTACAAGACACATCTAACATGCCCGTATGCGGCTGAGCACCTAGACACAATCTCAAAGAGGCCAAAACGTTATGGCGTGAGCACCTAGACAAAAATCTCAAAGAGGCAAAACGTGATATTGATGAGGGTGAATAGCATATACTTGATTCCATGTGCCAGAACTTTGCCTTATACTTTTAACGTTTATTATTTTTTCTTTTCTCTTTCTTTCTTTTCTTTTTTTTTTCTTTTTTTTGAAGATTTATTTTCTGCGATAACTAAGGCTGACATAAAACTTCTTCTTCATCGAGTATATTTTTCTTGCTCTTGGGATACTTTGGGGATCTCAACACTAAAAGCGAGTGCTGCAGATACATGATTGCATAGGGATTTATTTCACTGTGGTCTATAAATTAACCTCACTGCGGTCTAGTAAATGATACAACTTTGTCTATAAATTAACCTCACTACGGTCTAGTAAATGATGATCAAGCACAAGTTCTAGAGCTACTAAATTACCGGCCCACTCATATAATTTTCAACCAATACCAATGCTCTAGAAAAGGCGACAAAACCACATATACACATCCATAATGATGGAATAGATACATATGATTGCTCACTTCTTAACTCGAACAAGCTAAATGCAAAAATTATCTTAGGTATCAAAGATGGATACCCCAATTCCTTAAGGCTAAATTTCTCACAATTTTAGTGGGTTGATTTTATGCTAGTTAAAATGTCAATCCAGTTGGATTTGCCTTACTAAGCGTATGCATTTATTTAAGTTTTTAGAAAAGCAATATATAAATTTTTTTAAATTTTCCAGAAAATATCAGTTGAAAGTTTGAAAATTTATGCAGGGCAAACATGGAGGGACATGATTAATTTTTCCTATTTGCTACCCCTCCACACTTAAGTTGAACATTGTCCTCAATGTGAGAACTGATAAATATAGAAAATAGGGAAAATTAAGGGAAAACAATACTTCCTGGGGCATAGAGAGATATAGCTACGTTGGAGCTAACCTTGAGTGATTCCATTACGTTCTTTTTTTAGTGAGGAGCGAGAGCTCCTCCACACTTAAGTAGAGCATTATTCGTAAAATTGAAACTTCCCGAGGCTCACAAGTGTTTGGCTAAATTCTGAAGGATATGGCGCGAAACGGAGCGCCAAGCATGTGTATTCTACCACATGTAAAATAATACTCCAATTATATATGTTTCCAAGTGTAAAATGACAACTACCAATCC
>BQNB010049725.1:1648-19865 GCA_026074375.1 Tanacetum coccineum
TTTAGAAATTATGTTTTCACCTCATACCAAAGGATCAACGATTTATTTTGGTTTCAAACATTGCATTTATTAGTTTGGGCCTTACAATTTAAGGTTGCCCACCATGGCTCGCTCGACCGACTCCTTCGACGTCGGTCGATGTCGGTTGCTACCATAGTGATACGTCGGTTGCCCACTCGATCGTCGGAGACAAAAATTGAAAAGTGTCGAGGTCACGACCGGTGTCGAGGTATAGATAAAGCCAAAAAATCCTTTGTGGCTGTCTTGTGTGTTTGAGTGTGTGTGAAATAAGATAATGAGTTTTTTTTTTAAATATACAATTTACATTTTAAACCCTCAATGTATATTTTTTTGTCATTTTTAATTATAAATAACTAATAAGTATAGAATAGAAAATGATATTATTATATAAAGTTTTTAATAGTGATTTAAATTAATAAAAAAGTAAAGTTTATCAATATTATAAGTAAAGTATAATATTATTAATGAAATTTAAATTGTTGATAAAAAAAATAAACTGAAACAAAATGAAGGACGCCATCAACGTGGTCAAAGGTCGCCAGAGGTCGTTGGAGAGAAAAACCTGATGTGGCACCGAAAGATGCACGACGGGCCCAGACCGCCATAGATGGGCATCCTAACAAGAGTCATCATGAAAAATACCTTACACTTTTAACTAATTTCTCGATCGCTTAACTTTCAAATACACATTTACTCTATATCACAAAGTTGGTGTTAGAAAGTCATGATGAATATGAGTCATCTCCTCAACCACCAACCACCTCATTAAAGTCTATTAAAATCTCAAATCTCATCTATTTTAATCCAACGGTTAATGTTCTAGCTAACCTCAATCAGTGTGAAGCTCTATGAACCAATCACATTTCACTATCACTTTATAAAAACCCCATTTATTTTCATCTTCACATTTCACATTCTCACCTCACAACTCACAAACACTAACCCTGATTCACTAGCTTTCAGTTCATACATTAGCTTTCACCACCACCTATTGCTTCTATGATAACCATACAGCCTCGAACAGAGCCGTATATGAGGATGTGCGAGATGTGTTGTCGTGTATGGCCTCCATGACTACTTCTAAGCAAACAAAAGGCTTAAGTCATCAGTTCAGTATAAAGATCATTTACCTGGTACTGTGCTAAATAAACCTGCTCTTGGTATGATCATGTTTAATTCTTACCATAGACAAGATTTTGTTACCATAGAAGATCTGAAAGATTTCTCGAATACCATGTTATACACTGTACAAGAAATCTTCTTCAGCGTCATCAAGGTCCTGGGCTGGATGATCATGCCAGGACCTTTAGCTCCCTTCTTCTTGCTAAACTTGATAAGAGAAACCTAAATCCAATTAAGTAGATGAGAGTCATTAAGCAGCTAAGGCAGTAGAATGTAATATTTTGTAATAACTTTATCTTTTGTAAATGTATTGTAATGAAAGTTAGAATGAAAGGTTATCAGTTTATGTTGTTCAATGTATATCAGTTGTGTAAGAAGAAGTTGTTTTGCTCACTTACAACTGATTTTAACTTAGGCTATTTGTATATTCAAATAGGGAGAGATTGTTGGGTTTAGTTCCTGAGCCCTTTAGTCTTCCAGTAGATTTAAACATAAAATCCCCTAAGTATTACTCAAGCTGAAATCTTTTAGTTTGAGTCGCTGAAGTTTCTTCAGCGTCAGCTCTTCTGGTCCTTAGAAGATTGGGAAGTATCTTCACTTCAGTTTATGCAGTAGTACAGAAACTGAAGAAGGCTTTTGGTAAGACCTTCAGTTTAGATTGGTTGACAATTCCAAGCTGAACGTTGTCTATCTCCTTAACAGAAGTTGAATCATGTTGGTTCACTTCTAGAAGGTTTACAAGGCGGGAAAAAGATTGCTTTATGTCAAAAGGAATAAAGCAATCTCCTTAGGAAAAGGTGCTTCTAAAGTTGGTATAGAAGTACAACAACTTTCCTTTGAAGGACTGTACCTGGTACTTTAGAGCACGTATGCATTAAATGGTATCTTAAGCACCCATTTGATGCATGATACGCGTACTAGGTTAACTTGTAAAACCTAATCCCTTTGCCTATAAAAGTAATAGGATTCACAGAGTAAATGTTATCTCATCTAATTAATGTGATACACATTGAAGAGTTCATTTATCTCTAAAATAAACTAAATGGTACAGCTTTAGTTTAGTCATAAGTAGTTTGTTTTCTTACTCTCTTAACTTTGGTTAGAGTTTAAGTTCGAAGGAGATAACACCCCAATTATCATTTAACCACCTTGCTATTCCGCAAGCAAGGTGTGTTATAGATTCTTTATTTGATTCTAATAAGAACCTATACGTTGAAAAGTATTGCTGTTTGTGTTTTAAACTTGTTCTCTATATTCTTCATATATGTCTGTTTAAAACTCATTTCGTTGTCATAGATTCTGATTAGTTTAATTTGATAAACCTAATATGAGATTCCAAGGGACCAACAATAATGGATTATGCGGGTGACGATGTGGTTTGTGATGATGATCAACCACAAGATAATTCTGAACCCAAGACAGCCAATACTCTGAATCCAGAATGGTTCACACAACCTCTAAGACCTCCTACTCTTGATTCGGAATGGAACAAGCGTCAAGTTATACTTGGTCAACCTGAACAGCCTTGGTTCAACGAAATGGTCTCTGCTACAAAAGATCCTCGAGCGCGCGGACGGAGGAGGCGATCTCATGGGCACTCCTATTTACTTCTCCAAGTATGTGTTGAATCGACTTAAAATTGAATATTTTACTCAAGATATCTTGTTAGGACCTGCCTATAATCTGTTAAAAGGCACGTGTACTAACAACATACCACTTCCAAGAGTGTTTCAATGCATTGACCATAAAAAAGTGATTGGAAAAATCCAAAGGAATCGCTACCCCCTTTGACCTGTCCTAAACCCTGCGAGGAAGCCGCAGACGAATGTGGAGTTCGACCCAGGTGGTGCGGCAACTGAGGACCATTGCTGCTGATACTTCTTCAATAATGATCCTGGAGTATCGAAATCTTCTAATTTAAAGAGAACGTAAACAACATCAATCATGAAGACGACAGAAACTCGGTATGATATTGTGGGAATTGAAGACATGGTTCCTAACCTTTTGGAGTCCTACCAAAGTAGGAGTATGACAAAGAAGCGTTGAAAGGGATCAACATTGAGTGAAGGGATGTAAACCTATGGCACAGACTTAGGTGAACAATTTCCCAAGCATAATGTTTACTCATCATAAAGAAATTTCTAGGGGTAAGAGAATTAGATGTCAAGACACTGCATGGAATAGGTCATTTGGAAGAGATTGTTGGTGAAAAGAGCTTACTGTCAGTTATACAAGTTTAAAGAAGGTACTTGAGTGGATCTAACACCTGAATGTCATTGAAGACATGCTAACTGTCTTTGCGTTCAACAAAGCTATTTCCACATCTTACGGACAACATATTGTGACTTAATTGTGGCGCTTTGTATGTACAACAATGAAAGTCTCGTCATCAAGAAACGGATAGAGGATTATATACTCTCTCATCTCTTAGAGGTACAAGAAAAAACTTTAACATCACTTTCCACCTCAACAAACCATTTCATATAATTAATTCAAAGAGCTTTACCACTCCATCTTAACAAACCCAAGCGAAGGGTTATCTATGAAGACTGTGGTCCAAAACAGAAAACAAGTCATGTTGGTTGATGAGCTGTAACTCTCTCTCTCTCTCTCTAGCCGAGGGAGCCTCTTTCTCTCTTCTCAGGTGGCCTCTATCCTCTCTCTAACGTGCTCGCTGCTCCTCTTCTCCACTCATCGAGCTGGCTCCATTCTTTCCATCAACCACCCAGTATTATCACTCAACCCTCACTCCATCCACGTTAACTCTATCTGAATCCGTCTGCGAGCTTCGTTCTCTATCACTTCTCTCCACTACTCCTTCTCTCTCTCTCTTCTACACCAATCTCTCTCTCCTCGTCTCATACCCTCCTCTCTCCCTTTCTCTCTCTCTCTCTCTCACGCGACCCTTCTCAAAGTTTAAGATGAGCTTCATCACAGAGTACTCGATTTTGACTTGGGATACAACAAGGAGATTTCAAAGAAAAAGTGGACGACTTCTAACAAAAAGAGGTCAGAACTTATGGACAAGCTGATTGATAAACAAATGCGTGAAAAAATGATATTTAGAACTAAAGAATTTTGGGGTGCATTAGAAGCTCGAGAGGACAACAAACTAAATGACGTGTACCGTGAATCTTCATGTCATCTGAACTCAAGCGCGAGCGAGAGCGAGCGAGAGAGAATAATAAGAATATTTAGATAGACTGATAACGTAAGCAATATAAATAGTGTTTGACAAGAGAAGAGAGAGCTAGAATTTTTTTAAAATTAAATTCAAAAAAATTCAAATTAACGTACTCAAACACTATATATATAATACCTCAAATATTAGGGGGGCTTATAATGTTCATAATACGCCTGAGTTTCAATAATTGAACATTTTTTACCTGAAAAGCATTTATATTGAATCAATTGATATCAAAATGATCAATAGATTTACAATTTTGATAAGGGGGAGAAAGATATAATTTAAAAATTATACTAGAAGATGTGAGATTTAACGACTCAAGTGCAAGCTTCACCCTTCATGTGCTAAACATTTTAGAATATCGATGCACATATTGAGGGGGAGCATTACAAATGGTTTTAAGGCTGAGAACAATACCAAAAGACCGACCACGTCTGTAATTAATTAGAGTTATAAGGTGGTTAAGATTAGGTATTCGTTCCCATGATCCTGCCAGAACTTGAGGGATCTACCTAGGGACATTCTATTAGTTAGAATAGAAGTCCTTAGGTATGATGAAAGAAGGAGTAAAGTGAGAAAAGGAAAATTACGGACTAAGACAGAGCTGACACTAGAACAAACCCAACAAGGTGTAAGTGATGAAGTCTTGGTAAGCATTGAAGGGGTTGAAGAATTCAAAAGAAAAATTAAGATAAAGGTGAAACGAAAGAAGCCCTCCTTACACTTAGGCAAAAACCGAGTTAATACGTAAACTGTCAGAAACACAAAGTTGTTCTCTGGTATTGAAGACGGTCGTCATGGACCCAGTGACGCAATGCACAACCCTCCCCAACCACTCAAGGTCAGAAAGACTATTGTTTCAAAACTCATGGAGATTACAAGCATTTCTATTGACTTTCTCACTCCGAGATTGTTGATATTGAAAATGTGGCAATTAGCTCCAGCCTCTGATCACTAAAATCAAATGTGAACTATCGAGTCTAGATCCATAAAAGAGATCATCCATAAATCTCATTAGGACACTTATCCAAAATATGATTGCTAATTCACACAATGTGAAAACAAGAAATATATCAAGAGTCCTACGCATTATCCTTGTGATTTTGCCAGAACATCATTTGCTGAACTTCAGAAGTGATGCACTAAAAAAGTATTAACAGTATGCAGTTGACGATGGGAACTTACTTCTAGGAGCCAATCATCAAACAAGCTCTGTGGTAGGTGACTTGTGAGATCACTTACTAGATTAATAACTTGTGACTACTGGATATCGACTTCGATCCACGCTTATGAATTGACGAAATAAATTTTGTCAAATGATAAAACTATTGGTGTGTTCTAAAAAATTTTTTGCTTCTTAACACACCGGAGCTGATTTTTCCTAAATATTATTCTTCAATCTTATGTCATGGTGAAGCTCACAAAGGGTATCTGGACATAGGACAAGCTGAACACGATTTGACGGACTAAATCAGGATCGATGTAAATTGAACCCGCCGGTTCACTCTTACAGTGTTTTTTTCGCTTTGAGTGGGGGGTGGGGTAAACGGCTCCCAGGTAATAAGACCCACGGATAGTACAGCTGCGAAACCCTGTCAATGGAGTTTTCTTCGGAATTCTACCTGATCACAAGGACAGTTTTTTATACTGTATTTAATGGGGTAACAGTGGTTATTACAAATGTATTCGAAAAAACGTGACAAAATCCACTTTCGTCATATATGTTGTTTTTAACTAACCCCATTCATGCTGGTTTCTTGAGCTCCGGCTGTCTCTACCTGGCTGCAGTTAAACCGCGATGGCTAGTCAAAGTAAATGCCTCAATGCTCCATACTCGACAGACATATGTAAAGACATCTTGAAAGCTCTATGTAACATGTTTCAATACTTCCCCGCTACTCTGATGACGTAGTTTCTTTCTTGAAGTGACCGAAGTATTCAATGATTAAAGAATTTTTCAGAAAAGAAATTTTCCACCTTCTATGATACCGCAAGTCTTCACAAGAAGTGACGACTGTGGTCAAAGTTTAAAGGAATTTCAAGAAAGATGGTTACAACAATGTCTTTCAAAATCAAGAAAAGTATCATGAGTCAATGTCGGTCAAACAAATGTCAAAAGTCACAGGAAATGAAAAGGAATATAGCAGTACATGATGGCGAAACAGTGATTATGCTTAGTTGTATATCTCCTAAGAAGCTAAAGGTATCACATACAAGTTAAGATAAAGATAAAATCTTAAAGCCTTTATAAGTCTAAAAGATTTACTACATCAACGAGATTCACTAAGATAAAGATATGGATTCGGCCTGGAGCTGAATAGCAATTGGGAATTAGGCCAACGCCATTGGAGTTTATTTTCTATATAAATACAAACTCGATAATTAATGAGCATTGTTTTGCAATTAAGGAGTGATGAGTATCACGGTAGAGAACAATTTGTAGCAGATTTTGGGAGTATTTTAGGGTTTCCCAACCCTCTTGTATCTTCCCTACTAGCATTATTTAATATAGTGAAGTTCTTCTATCCTTTAATCTTTCAATATTTCATATTGTTTGATTGATTATTGTTCTTCATCTATCTTTAACATGCTTGGCTAGATCTCATTAGTGTTTGCTTATGATTGCATGTAAATTAGTATGTAGATCCTAATAATATTGCTTCTTGTTGATGTGTGTGCATGTTTTGACTCTAGAACACTAGCTACTTAATTGTTGCGACGATGCCTAGAGCGACATGAGTGTGTAGAAAGGATTCCATCGGCAACAGTCTTTATACTACCTTACCTATCTATGGATGATCCCTCTTAAAGTATTTTAATGCGTGTAATATACTCCTATGGGTCTTGTAATAGTCTTCATACTACCTTACTTATGTGTTGCCTTAGCATAATATTACATAGACGGTGTTTTCATGTAATTCTTCATGTTTTTTGGAAATACTTACACATACATCACAAGTGTGACAAAGCAATAGAGTTAGGAGAAGCATACTAAGGATCCTGCATGATTAAGTAAACACTTCTCTCTTATCATATGAATTTCCACATAAGATTATTTTAATTAGTTAATTAGATAATTAGTTTAAAATAAACCACCTTCAAAACCAGATATTTACTTGCTTTCATAAAAACATAAAAATACAAAAATATTCTTCTTTCAATCTCTAGACCTTAGTTACATTTAGTTTGATTTTTCCCAACCTAATCCTTAAAAGAACGATAACAATCCTCGAGTCTTGCCTATACTACACTATAACAGTTAGGTACACTGCCTAGGGAGTTTTAAAACTTAGTGCGGTTGCAACGACCGCATCAGATGCATAAGATGGTAAGTAGATAATGATAGTAGTTCATGTTAGGGGTGAGCATAAACCGCACCGCAAACTGCAAAACTGTAAAAAAACTAAACCGTAAAAGCCGCACCACGGCAAAAACAGGTGGATCAGTTTTAAGAAAAAATAAAACCGCAAATGTGGTGCCGTTGCGGTTTTACCCGTAAAACCGCACCACAAAACTAGCACCGCACCGCACATTGGTTATTTAAAATCAAAAAACGACACATTGCTTATTTAATATGTGTTATAAGGCTTCTAGTGCGTATTATCATTAATATTCTTATAAGTCATAAGTGTATGTGTGTGTGTTTACCTTAAATATATGCATTGTTATAACAAAAAAAACCAACATTATAAACCAAAAATCGCAAAAATCCACATTAGTTATATAAGTCACAAGTGATGGTGCGGTGCGGTTAAAACCCGCAAAACCCAAAAAATCTAAAAAAATAGCAAAACTAAAACCGCAAAATGTGATGCGGTTCGGTTTCTATTTTTCTAAAGACCGCACTTAATTCTTTTGAGGAGTTTAGTTATTTGGGTAAATAATGATTCGCAATTTCACTTAATTAAAGGCCAAGGACAAAACAACTGAAGAAAGAAGAAAAGCTATTTGCATCTTTAACGATGTTTCAGAACAGTGTCGCGAAGCACAATACCACTATGTATTTGCTTTTTGGTTCAGACATATTTTATGCGTGTGATTAATCACTAGTACTCGAATTGGGAACAGACTTATGTGTGTTAAGTTATGCCATATTACAAATTATATTTAAGTTATAATAATCTACTCGATTAAATAAAAAAAGTTTTAGGAGGTTCTATTTGTAGAACTTGCTAGGCGGTTAGATTAGGAGTAACCTGATTATTTTTATTTAGTAATTAGGAAATTATATATTTATATGTATGACATGTTCACATGACTATAGAATTCTCGTGTTTTTTTTTAAATTTCTCGTTTGATATTTTTATTTTCCTTCAACCTAAGGCGGTAGAGCTACTTAACTGAGTCCAACGGGTTATGAATAATAAAGTTATGACATCTAATTACACAAATATGTTTTTCAAAAGAATTAGTTTTGTAATTAAAAATGGTTAACGACACATCTTGTTGCTCGTTTGTCTTCCACTACTTTGTAAATAATAATAAATAATAATGATAATAAAAGTTATATATTTATGTTGTATAAAAACCAAAAAAAAGTCACAAGTGATTTTACAAATCTGAAACATTTAATGCCTAAAACCCCAAACATGTTATAAAAAACAAAGATGTAGATTTATGAACATAAAACAAAGCAAGAAGGACCTGCTTGAGCTGAATGAATACAATCACGATGGAAATGACAAAGTTTCCCTACATTATCATATGCCATCATGTTATCAGGATGAATAGCATTAGGGTGCCTTATCACATCATTAAGCCTTGAAAGAGCCTCTGCGAAAGCGAGCAAAACAATTCAATATAAAATGTAAAGAGTGTGGATTGTTATCTAGATGAAGTGACAGAACTTGAACGTTTTTTATGGGGGTTCAAATTTAATAGTAAAAGAAACTTACTTTATGAAGGTAGTCTAAACCACATTGTAAACCGAAAACCCCAACAAGGGCGCCATTGATATACCGAGATGTATGATGACAGATCATCATCAACATCATCATTTGAATACTATACAATCTTGAACACATCGTTCTTTTGCTTTTGTGATTGTGATTAAGAAGGATATGATTGTGAGTGGTTTAAGTAGATAGAAAGAATTTGGGGAAAAAGATGGATGGAGTGAATGTGTGACGTTGGATTGATGAGAGATTAAATGCACAATGGAGATTGTTTGATACAATTTTTGAGGGCCTTTATAATTTGGAGGCCATGCACGACAACACATCTCGCACATCTTCATATACGGCTCTGTTCGAGGCTGTATGGTTATCATAAAAGCAATAGGTGGTGGTGAAAGCTAATGTATGAACTGAAAGCTAGTGAATCAGGGTTAGTGTTTGTGAGTTGTGAGGTGAGAATGCGAAATGTGAAGATGAAAATAAATGGGGTTTTTATAAAGTGATAGTGAAATGTGATTGGTTCATAGAGCTTCACACTCATTGAGGTTAGCTAGAACATTAACCGTTGGATTAAAATAGATGAGATTTGAGACCGATCTTTCAGTGTAAAATCGACTACCCATTTTGACTGTAGCTTGTTGCATCATCAATTCGTTCACGACTAATACACTGGCATGGTGTACTTCAAGATCAAGATCCTTTAACGCACACCCTTATATACGGTTTTGTTCAAGGCAGTATGGTTATCATAGAAGCAATAGGTGGTGGTGAAAGCTAATGTATGAACTGAAAGCAAGTGAATCAGGGTTAGTGTTTGTGAGTTGTGAGATGAGAGTGTGAAATGTGAAGAATGTGAAAATAAATAGGGTTTTTATAAAGTGATAGTGAGATGTGATTGGTTCATAGAGCTTCACACGGATTGAGGTTTATTGTTATTTTTAATTAAAAATGACAAAAAAATATACATTGAGGGTTTAAAATTTAAATTGTATATTTAAAAAAAAGAAAAAAAACTCATTATCTTATTTCACACACACTCAAACACACAAGACAGCCACAAAGGATTTTTTTTTGGCTTTATCTATATCTCGACACCGGTCGTGACCTCAACACTTTTCAATTTTTGTCTCCGACGACCGAGTGGGCGACCGACGTGCCACTATGGCGGCGACCTACATCGACCGACGTCTAAGGAGTCGGTTGACCGAGCCATGGTGGGCAACCTTAAATTGTAAGGCCCAAACTAATAAATGCAATGTTTGAAACCAAAATAAATCGCTGCTTTAACAATAAAAGATCCTTTGGTATGAGGTGAAAACATAATTTCTAAAGAATAATTGGGTGAATCTTTACCATTTATTTTTTCTCAAAAAAAGCCCATTTTCAATCTTTTGATTAAAATAACATATCTTGCAAACGAAAAATCGCTAAATTACGGAAAATATACCATAGCGACGAAATATTTTTATCTTTCAGTAGACGGACACTTTGATATATTTTCAGCGAACTTTTAGTGTTGAAATTTTCACCCAGAAAAATCACACATGATTTGTAAAATCACTTGTGACTTTTTTTGGTTTTTATACAACATAAATATATAACTTTTATTATCATTATTATTTATTGTTATTTACATAGTAGTGGAAGACAAACGAGCAACAAGATGTGTCGTTAGCCCTTTTTAATTACAAAGCTAATTCTTTTGAAAAACATATTTGTGTAATTAGGTGTCATAACTTTATTATTCATAACCCGTTGGACTCAGTTGAGTAGCTCTACCGCCTTAGGTTGAAGAAAAATAAAAATATCAAACGAGAAAATTTAAAAAAAAATCACGTGAATTCTATAGTCCTGTGAACATGTCATACATATAAATATATAATTTCCTAATTACTAAATAAAAATAATCAGGTTACTCCTAATCTAACCGCCTAGCAAGTTCTACAAATAAAACCTCCTAAAACTTTTTTTATTTAATCGAGTAGATTATTATAACTTAAATATAATTTGTAATATGGCATAACTTAACACACATAAGTCTATTCCCAATTCGAGTACTAGTGATTAATCACAGGCATAAAATATGTCTGAACCAAAAAGCAAATACATAGTGGTATTGTGCTTCGCGACACTGTTCTGAAACATCGTCAAAGATGCAAATAGCTTTTCTTATTTCTTCAGTTGTTTTTTCTTTGGCCTTCAATTATGTAAAATTGTGCATCATTATTTACCCAAATAACTAAACTCCTCAAAAGAATTAAGTGCGGTCTTTATAAAAATAGAAACCGAACCGCATCACATTTTTCGGTTTTGGTTTTGCGGTTTTCTTTTTTCTTAAAACCGATCCATCGGTTTTTGCTGTGGTGCGGTTTTTGCGGTTCGGTTTTTTGCGACATCATATAACGTTACTTTTATAGCATCATTTATCCCATGTAAATGACCCATTTTGTATAAGTATTGCAAAGAATTATTACTTAATCATTTGTATTTAAGAATTGCAGTAATTATGGAGTACTTGGTGAAGATTAACTCACTAGAAGCCTTAAAATACACATGAGAAGAGAGAGCCGCGTAGAGAGAGATAGAGAGAGGACGCCCCCCAACGTGAGAGATGGAAGAGAGAAGAGAGGAGAGAGATAGAGAGAAGGACTAAATGGCCATCATCCCACATCAACTCGTTTCTCTGTTTGACCAAAGTCTGTCATAGATAACCCCTGTGGTTGTGAGAAAATGGAGTGTAGAGCTCTTGAATTCCAATTCAAGAAAGGTCTGTTGGTGGAGTTGTTGATTTAAGTTTTCTTCTTGTAACTCACTACACAAGCTATAAATCCTTGACCCTTTTTCGTGATGACTCAGAGACTTTCTTAACATACGAAGAGCCACAATAAATTAACAATAATGTAGGATCATAATATTTCATAACACGGTGAATGATTCTTGTGCTATGGGCTAGTTTTCTAGGAGAGAGAAACACATGTGATAGATATTTTCAAGAGAGAGAAATGTGTTTCTATGAAAATAGAAGAAAAGACTAGCTAGCCTCTTCTCTTCCAAAGTTTTGTAAGAGCTTATGATAGTACTTACCTAAAACCAGGGTATTCGTACCCGACTTAATACTGAAAAAAGTACTATTAACTATTAAATTACGAGCTATAATAAACAGTAAATATACGGGGTGACCGAGTCTTTTACTCATATCTAACAATCTCCCCCTAAGGGAGGTCACCCTATAAAACACAAGACTTAAGCTCTTACAGCTTGCAGTCTCTTATTGATTCTTCATGTTACATCTAGTAACATTGTTTTGAAGTGATCTTTTATAATATATTGAGCTTGATCACTTTGACTTGTATTTGAATTTGTGATCATGAGCTTTCTTGAGATCATCAGCAAAACTTAATCCCTGTCATCTCGTATCTAATTGCCATCAAGTGCACTTGTGATGAAAGGAATATGATATAAAGTTTGCGGAAGCTTGACACCTTTTAAGAGACTTTCAGTATCTTCATAACAAGTGAAGGTCATGTCTGAGCATTTCGGTTATAAACTTGACATTTACAGGAACAGGGTAATACTCCATTCCATCTCCATCTTTAAATGATCCTGTACTGGAAACAGTTAGAAATAAAGAGAAAATTAATCTTTGAAAAAATCAGTCAAGTGTCAATTTATGAAAAATATTTTGTAACACTTCGATAGTTTTGATATGGTGACAAATGTACAAATACCCCGTTCAATTCCATGATGCAGGAACAAGTTGATTCACCTGTAAATCACACCATCGGTTCTTATCCAGTTGACACAGTTTGATTCTTGTAGAATCGCACAAGTCACCTACCTAGAGCTTGTTTGAATGTAGGCTCAGCAGGATTTCCTCTTCATAGTGAATACCTTCGTAAAGCACTCGATGTTCTGGAAATTTATCACAAGGATAATGCGAATGACTCTAAGATAAACCTTGTATCACATAGGTGTGTGAAAGACAAGAAGAATTGGAAATGGTGTCCTAACTAGATGTAATTGGATGATCTCTTGCTCTAGACTCGAAAGTTGCGCATTTGATAATATTATCTGAAAGGCTGGAGCTGACAGACACCCTTTTTAATACCGAATTTCTTATCGGAGTGAGTGAGACAGTAGATTGCATGTTTTAGTCTCCTGTGACAAATGATACCAAGTTTCTTTGCAAGATAAACTCGAAATGTGCTGGTAAAGGGTGTGCATTGCATCACAGGGTCCATGATGTCGACTTCAATGTCAGCAATCAACAAGTTTTGGAAAAATTTTCCTGTACAGCATATGTATTGACGGCCGTTTTTCTGCCTTAAGATGTAAGGATGCTGTCATCTCTTACAACCCTTTATTCTTACACTTCTTTTCATTCCTCACCCTTCAGTGTCATACCGAGACTTTCATGCCTAGCACCTTGTTGGGTATATACTAGTACCAACAAGGCACCATCTCAGTCGGCAACTATCGCTTGATTCTCAACATTTCATCCATTAGAATCATACCTAAGGACTATCATGTACTAACTAGTGGATTGTCTCTGGTAGAATCCTCCGATTCTGGCAGGTCATAGGAAGCAGAGTACTTTAACCTTACCATCCTTATAACTTTGACACCCAGTCAATCCATTGACCATTAGCTTTATGTGTCACAGTACACCATCCATAAAAACACTGTAGAAAAACCCCCAACAGTAACAAAGATTTAACACACAAAATGAAATAGTACCCGATTTGTTAATTTAGCCTTGTCATAAAATCACCCCCTCAAGATGTGCATTCGTATTCGCGAAATGAATTATCACCATGGGAAATCTACACTTATGTAATATTATCACGCCTACATTACATATTTTAAATCACATTTACTCCCCTGTCAAAAAATTTCAAACCCTTTGAATATTGGATATCAACCATGATATAAATATGATAAAAAGATTGGGAGAAAATTTTGCCTAATATTCACAAGCCATGTTTTTGAACATATTAATGCTCCCCTCAATCGTTGAGGGTATTGTTTGTGTCAGATATGAAAATATTTGAAGAATTTTCGTTAAACTCCAAAACGTTGTTTTTGAAGTTTAATGAAAAACTCATGAAAAATTACATGAGAATTGACACCATAACATTCTAAGGTAGCGAGACGAATGTTTCATTACCAGATGAATATAGACCTAATGCTGGAATGATACAATCATTCACTTCTCTTGATTAGATAGAAGCCAATATCTCTGAGCCTTCCACTAATGAAGCAATCGAGATTTCTAAAGTTTCTTCAGATCTTTATTTTATCTACCAAGTAATATCTCGATAGAACCTGTAGTGTATTAGTAGTGGAGGTCGTGGTGGTTTTAAGTGTTGATGAGTTGTATCAGTTTGTCTCTGTAAACGCTAAGAGAAGGGAACTCAGCGTGATGCAGTGAAGCGCTCTGAAGAATTTGTTCTTTAGCTCGTATAGTCTCTCCGAGACCACGGTTACACTTTCCAATCGGCATCCCCCCAGACATTAAATTGAAACAACACTCTCCCCTCAATCGATGACCCGGAGAGAAGCATGAAGAGAGCTGTAGTCCATGTGATTGGGTGCTCAAAAATAGTCCGTATAGATTTTTCAAACAATACTTTTTCCACCGTGTTTAACACAAATAATTTTGAAGAATCAATTAAGAAAAAATTATTTGGTTTATCAAGCAGGAAGATTTCTCTTTCGAATTAATGAAAAACACTAAAACATAACATTAATCCCAGTTGCATGGCTATTAAAGTAATCCATGCCCTAAGTCAAAAAATTAAATACCCGTTGTTCGGAAACAGCTGTCTGTAAGACGACAATCTTTTCCATCAAATGTAAAACGAGTTCAATCTAAAGTAATTGCAAACTATTGTCATGAGCTCACAACTTTGAATGTTTAGTTATTGTAGCTCAAGACTGAAAAGACTTCTCTTTTCATTGCTAAGGATAAATGCACTGAAACGTGTATTTTCCTTTATTCACACACACACACACAGCCCGGGTATGCACAAAAATGTACATAAGCCAATCTTCATCATGACTGCTATTTCCCACCTTCAGAAATCCTCAAGATTCTTCATTGTAGCGCTGGTTCAGATTGAGTCCGATGGATTCTCCATGCTGGAACATGTTTCCTTAGTAGTTGCTTCCAAGCTATCATGTACCTTAGGGTAATTAGTAGCAAGGAAGACCTCATGCACGTTCTCAGGGTTGGTCCAACAAGAGCCACGATGACTTTTTCAGAGTTTTGATCTAACTGGTATTCATCAAGTTTAATGGTGTTCAAGTCCTTCGAGTAGCCACTTATTTTTTAGAAGCATCAAACCTTGTTCGTACAACCAACATGTTAAATTTTTCCATATCAAATACTCACTGTTTATCTTTTCTGAATTACCACCAATTCAGCATTTGCATGAGATATGAGTTTCACGAACCATCTTTTGTGGATGTAGCATCCTCAAGATTGTACAAAATGTCCAGTATTTCATCTGAGATGCTATAAGTCCACCACTGTAATATGCATTAATCCATGGTAGCGTTGTTTCTTTGGCTTAATGCAGTTCCAGAATTGACTTTGCCAGCTTGTACATCTGTAGCACTGCCTTTCCCCTTTACTTCAACGACAGGGCGTGAGAGAGCTGGTGGTCTATGGAGCAGGTTCACAAATATCCACTCTGTTTAACATGTGCTGACCATAGTGCCTGTAGAGACTTCCAAGCTCATTTGAGGACCTTTTATAGATTTACGATAATCATCCTATGTGGTTCAGGAGACCGATTGAAAAAACTTCATCTTCAATCAACCAGTTTAAGAACTCTTCTTCTGGTGAATGTTATGTCTGTTTTAAACCAGCTAAGGTAAACTTTGAATGTGAGCAGAAGTCTTGGATGATTGACTTGAGATTAAATTCCTTATTTTGGTGTTGTACTAGTAGAATTGTTTCATCTTGAATCAATGGTAGTTGATGAAGGTGAACCAACTGGATCAAGCGATGCGACAGAGAAGCAAACAATAGCTACCGGATACTGGGGAAACAGTTCGTTGGTGGAAACACACACACATAGAACTCATTAAATAATGGTTACAGACAGGATCTCATCTTTCTTAGAGAGTGATAGTGTGCAAACGCGAGCGAGAGTGAGTGTTGGAGAAACTTGAGTTTGTCAACGAGTCCTGAAACTGATGTATCCAAGGAGACATCAAAGAAGGCTAGGTCCTGACTGATTGGCACAGGAGCCGTGACTTTACCATTTCAAGAACTGAACTATGCCCTGCTTATGGGGGGGCGGATGTTGGTGTGAAAGTTTCTAGTCATAGAGGGAGAGATAACTGGTTTAAGATATGAGAGATCGATGAACGAAGTATCAGTAAAAGGAAACATATGAAGAAACTTGTTGGATAGGAACAGTGACCATAATGGATTCAACTTTGGTTCCATAGTCCAGTTTTTTCCTGGTTTTCTTTGACTTATCTATTTCTTCATGATCTAGGCTTAGTTTCCCGTCATAATATCATCCCAAGCAATTATCATCTCTGTCAAAATGTTACTGTCTACATCTGCTTCCCCTTAAGCATTAGTTTATTCCTAACAGGAACCCCTGGGCTTGGAAATAAGTTTTCCTTCACTTGAGGCTCTAGAGACGACTGTGTACTCATCAGGAACCCCAAGAAAGTTACCAATTTCCTTCATTTGAGCCTCCAGTTCCAGCCTGTCTCTTGCTCATTTTCTTGCTTTCCTTGAGAGCTTTCATTATGTCAGCAGCCTCTTGTTTAGCAGGAGTAAGAGTTTGAATACCCTTGAACTTTTTAGACGAATCAGAAGACCTCTTCTTTGACACAAATAAAGGAATCTCTGAAAGCAATACCAAACTGTCTTGTTTGTGTGGGCTCGGGTTCAGATTCAGACATAATTCTTGCATGAGTAGCATGAACTTCTCTTGCAACAGCTTCTTCTTCAACTTCAGTTAAGCTGATAGATTTACCCAATTCCAAAGCTAAGTCTGGTTTAGGGACGATGTTTGCATCATGAGTCAGAGTATTCCAGAATAGCTAAATATAGATAGAAGGGACATTTGCTGATGTAGTGAATGCCCTAACAAAGTTTGTGTTCTGACGAATATCAACTGAAATGCAGAAGGTAGGATTCTTTTGCAACTTCTGTAGATCCAAGAGAAGGTTTCCCTTTCTAATCTGTAACCACTCCGAGCAATGAAGGATCTGTTCATCTCTTCTTTTTCACATCTCTTTCACATTCGATCATTTCATACACATTGAGAGACCAAGTTTAACCGTGTTGATCACATTAGATTCACTATTCTCCCCTTCAAAAATTGCATATGTGATTGCCATTTTTGATCTAGTGAATTAGAATACCAGCTGATCTACGTTGATCCACTTAACGACTTTCTTCTCTTTAAGGAACGGGGCCTGAAGAGATGCCAGCAGACGCCTTTGTGACATTTGAGAAGCGAGGTTTGAACTGATTTGAACAAACATCATTAGATACAGAACGAGGCTTGAACTGCTAAGATCAAGCGTCATTAAAAGCCGTAGTCTTTTAGCTGAGATCTCTGTTAAAGGATCCTTTTAGGTACCGAAAGATAAGTTTGATTGCTTCAAGGTGCTTTTTGGTAGGCTTAGCCTGATATCTAGCACACATGCACACAGTGAATACAAGGTCGGGTCAATCAATACCCTCCTCTTAACGATATCCCTTTGCTATTAACCGAGCTTTGTTTTTTAGAACATCACCATACTCATCAAGCTTGACTTTGTAAATCCACTTGAGACCAATAACCATTACATAGTCTGGGCGTGAATTTCGTCTTGCATAGCTTCAAACCAGCTATCTTCATTCACGGCCATTTTGAAGTTCTTCGGTTTGACTTTTGACAGTACGGTATGGTAACATCACCACAAAGCATCGGAAGCTAACTGTTTTCTGGTAGATACCGGACGAGAAGGATTACCA
>BQNB010049725.1:28090-41902 GCA_026074375.1 Tanacetum coccineum
AAACACTTCTAAAAGATAAAAGTAGAGCGCTTATATTTGATGATCAAGATGAGTTAAGACAATTTTACAAACATGGATAATTCTGATGCTATCACTTTAAAAAGATGCTCAAACGAAATAAAACAAGAAAATAAAGAAGATGTAAAGGAGATGTTTGATATTTTTAAGTCAATGAAAGAGAAAGTTGAGAAACAATCATAAAAAGACAAAAAATTTTAAAATAAAATTGATCGACTTTTAGAAACATCCTTGGCAACAGAAATTAGGGGTTGTGTATTGTTGTCCGTGGAAAAGCAGAAAAATGAGAAGTTAACACTTGAAATCGAGAAAATTTCAAGTGACTCCAAAGATATCCAATCCACAATGGAAAACCGAATTAAGATTCTTGAAAATGATTTCAAAAGGGCTGAAGCTCAATACGTTAAGTTTGATCTTAAAATGCAACATCAAAAAGAAAAAATGGCTTGTGATATCTCTTGGAAGTCAAAGATGACTAAGTTTATTAATGAAAACGTGTTGCTAAAAAATCAAGTAGAATCCACTGTTCAAGAAAGAGAAAATATAAAACTTGAATATCAAAAGCTTTTCGATTCAATAAAAGCAACACGGGTTCAACATCAACAAGAAGTCAATTATTTAGTTGAGAATTATAATCAAAAGACATGCTTATGCCGATGTACATGCTAAAAATCAAGATCTTTTGATTGTAATTTCTGAACTAAAAGAAAATCTTGCTAAACAAGCAAAGAACATGAATACTAAGTTTGACAAATCTACGAGCTTAGAGAAACTAGTTTGTGTTACACCGTTAAGCAAAAACAAAGATTTAAAGGCTAAAACAGTTTCTAGGGTTGACTTAAAATTAGATAAGTCAAAACCAGTCACTTCATGTTCTACAGCTAAAAGCGGCCAGACTCAAAAAACGAATACAAATGTAATCGCCAGAGGCATGTATTGAATCACCAAAACAGAAACAAAAATGTCAACTGTTAAAGCTAATAAACTTTCTTGTAATTCCACAGGAGTAGCCAGTTCTAGCAGTTCTAGTAGTGTTATCAGACTAGAGATTAAGGACACTAATTTGAAGGGGACAGTCTTGTTGAACACTAAGTCTAAGAGCACTTCTAAGGATGTCAAGAAATCACAAAGTAGTTTTATTTCAGTTGATAATAAGATAGATACATTGAACTCAAATGCTTATGATTCAAAAACGAATGTATTAAAAGCTAAGACTGTAAATGCTGTTCTTGATGGTTCGAATCTTGTATGTGTTTCTTGTGGTAAAGATGTTTTTTTAATGTCATATTTTGTCATCAAATTCTAGAGTAAAAAGAGCCTTATTCACATCCGATGTAGCTGCGAAATCTAGCAAATTAGTAGTTGCGAAATCCAGGTTTAGTGTTGCTACACCCCCAAAAGCAACAAATATGGTCTCTAGGGCATCGCCACTAACTCCAGAATGTAGGCAAAGTCAGACACTCAGTGCTTACATGAAAAACAAGATTAGAACTAGTAGAAAGTGGTAGAAATGGTTTGAACACCAATCAAGCTTTAATTGGTCACCCACGGGCTTAACTGCTCAAACACCACCAAGTGACTCTAAGAGTAGTACTCCTAAAAGAACTTACTCTAAAACACCGGTTACCAAAAAGCAATGGGTAGCCAAACTGTCCACTCTTCCATCTAGTCTTTCTTTATGTACTGCAGGTGATCCAAATTGTCCTTTGGATTGTTGATAGCGGATGTTCAAAGCATATGATTGGGAATATAAAACTACTAAGAAATTTCATTGAGAAATTCATGGGCATAGTCCGCTTTGGCAATGATAACTTCGCTGCAATTACTGGATATGGAGATTATGTTCAAGGCAATCTTACTATATGTCATGTGTACTACGTGGAAGGCCTCTGATACAATCTTTTCTCGGTTAGACAATTTTGTGATGGAGATCTTGAAGTAGCCTTTCGATCAAACACCTGTTATATTTGGAATTTGGAGGGTGAAGATTTACTTACTGGTTCTCGTGAATCTAATCTCTACACCATCTCCATTTCTAAAAAGTCAGATTCATCTCCAGTTTGCTAATGTCCAAAGCTACGTCAATAAAATCTGGGTTATGGCACCGACGACTTTCTCATTTAATTTAGGTACCATTAATCAACTCACTAAAAATAACTTGTTGATGGGCTCCCGAGATTTAAGTACAACAAAGAGCACTTATGTTCTGCTTGTGAACAAGGAAAGAGCAAAAAGGCTACATTTCCATCCAAGTTGGTTCCAAGTACAAATTCCAAACTTGAATTACTTCATATGGATTTGTGCGGCCAATGTGGGTTGAAACTATTAATCAGAAATGGTATATTCTAGTAATTGTCAATGATTACTCCCGATATACTAAGGTGTATTTTCTTCGAATAAAAGATGAGACTCAAGATACAATCATCAACTTCATTACTCAGATTCAAAGAAACATGGCGGCTAATGTTTTGAAAGTGAGATATGATAATGAGACTAAGTTCAAAAATGCGACACTAAAGTCTTTCTGTGAAAAGCAAGGCATTATGCATCATACGTCAATTACTCGAATGCCTCAGTAGAATGGTGTTGTTGAACGACGGAATAGAACACTTGTTGAGGCTGTAAGAACAATGCTTATCTTTTCAAAACTACCTTAATTCCTATGGGACGAAGCAATTTCCACAGCGTGTTTTACTCAAAATCGCTCTCTCATACACACAAGGTATAACAAAATGCCTTATGAGCTAATTAAGGGTAGAAAACCTAATTTTCAATACTTTCATGTGTTTGGTTCCTTATGCTACCCAACAAATGATTGTGATGATCTTGGGAAGATGAAGCCTAAAGCAGACATTGGTATCTTTGTTGGTTACTCTGAGTCATAAAGGGGGTTTCGTGTTTATAACCGCCAAACAAGGAAAATAATGGAAACCATCCATGTAAAATTTAATGAACTCATGGCTATGGCTTCTGAATGTAAAAATTCAGGACCCAGTGTTAATTGCTTAAATTTTCAAGATTCATCAGAAGAAATAAATGATATACCGTCACAACAAGACTTGGATAACTTGTTTGGTCCTCTGTATGATGAATACTATGCGCCTATAACTTCAAAAGTGTTAGATAATTCCACTGCAAATACTCTTGATACTGAAGACACTCCATCATCTTCTTCAATCATTGTTGAAGATAGTGATGCTCCTCAATTAGTAACCTCATCAGAAGAACCAATTGCACAAGAATCCTCAAATCCAGTCTTGAATACAAATTATGATGAACAAATTCAAGAAGACGATGCAGAACTTGACGGGAATTTTTTTTTTTTTTTTTTACTACTCATGCATTCTTTTAGAAAAAAACCCCCTTTCATGCATTTAGGAAGATTGATGAGGGTCTTCAAAATTATCAGGACCCGTCAAAACTATGCGACGACGTTCACCAATAACATCGCTACATTGATAAATGAACTAAGATTCATCCAAATGAACAAGTGATTAGTGACCCTTCCAAGCCAGTGACAACAAGAAGTAGACTCCGAACCGATGCAGAGCTGTGTATGTATGCACTCACAGTGAGTACTACTGAACCTAAAAACATCAAGGAAGCTATGCCTGATCATAGTTGGATTGAATCAATGCAAGATGAACTCAATCAGTTCAAATGCTTAGATGTGTGGGAACTTGTTCCATTACCTGACACAGACATGCAATCAAGGTAAAATGGCTTTGGAAAAACAAGATAGATCCCGAAAACACGGTTATTCGGGATAAATCTTGTCTCGTTGCAAAGGGTTATAGTCAACAAGAAAGAATTAACTTTGAAGAGTCGTGTGCCCTAGTAGCATGACTAGATACTGTCTGTATGTTTATGGCTTATGTGGCTCACAAGAACTTTACAATATACCAGATGGATGTGAAGACTGCCTTCCTCAATGGTCCACTGAAAGAAGAAGTTTATGTAAGCCAACCAGAGGGATTTGTAGACCTGCACTTTCCTAACCACATTTATCGTCTTAAGAAAGCTCTATACAATCTCAAATAAGCCCCTCGAGCATGGTATGACAAGCTTTCCTCCTTCTTGATTGAACACCATTTCATAAAAGTGTTAATACAGATAATGTCTAAAAATGTTATTTATATTTTTTGACCTCTCGATGTTTTGATAATAACAAAATGTGAAAATGTTTACGATAAAAAATCCAGTTTTCTCAAACAGATTTGCAAAATTAATGAAAGATAGAAATATCAATGATGGGTGAAATGAAGTTCTTCCTAGGACTTCAGGTTCATCAATCCCCTCGTGGAATCTTCATCAACCAATCACAGTACACAATGGAGCTTCTTAAAAAACATGGAATGAAAAAATTATATGCTATCTATGACACCAATGGCTACAGCCAGAATCGACGCAGATTTACAGGGAACCCCAACTGATAAAAATTATCTCTCACTTATGGCGATTGCCGGCCACCCTTAAAATTTTCTGATCATTATTTTTTGATCCTTCCATGGTTATTTTCTCTATTGTGATCATGCTTATGATCGTTCTAGGGTATGATCAATCAAGGAACGATTTTTTTTATAAAATTTTAGGGGTCGGCGACGATCTTATAACCCTTGCTTACATCTGATCTTGTCGATCCTCTTTTTTTCCTTTGGATCCTTATGTCTTTTAATGGTCTTGTTATGATTTACAAGTCCTTATTTGAGGTTTTCGTGCTGCTGAGGTTTTATTAGGGTTTCGACATATCTGATTTTAAGGTTTTCCCATACCCGTTTTTCTTTGTGGTTCGGATACTAGTTGGAACTGATATATAATTCTTGCGATCGTGATTTGTTGGTGCTATCATTGTCTATATCTTGAAGTTATCTGCTTGGTTTCATAATTGCAAGAAGGTAAAGGTCTGGGATTCATACGCAGTATTAAAAAACCCTAATTTTTTAGGGTTTGTGTTTCTTACCTTTAAGAAGTCTTCTTGAAGTTGGGTTTATTTTTTTGGTTGTAGAGTGTGTGAGAGATGAAACATGGATTTCTTAACAAATCATTTAAGGCTACAAAGAATGATGGTGGTGATTTTTAGATGGCTTATCGTTTTGTTGCGAGTTCTTCATTGGATGACTGTGTCTACGCTGCAAAGAATGCTCATGTTAAAATCGTTAATTCAATTATTCAGATCTGAGAACATGTTGCAGTTACGTGGTTTGATTGAAACCCTATTTTCTAAGGTTTTGGTTTTAGTTCTTGGCATGTTTATATTCCAGCAAATGGGGATGAGTGTTTATTGTCCTGTTCTTGACTGGTTAGTATTAAGTTCGTCGAATGTGGTGCATGAAGACGAGTGGACGTATTACAGCATTCATGATCTGGTTATCATTGATATAAAACCCTAATTTCAGGGTTTGTTTAGGGTGATATAGTAATTACTATCTATTCATCATGGTATGATCATGGTTGTTTCTTGGGTAGTCTCTATGGAAGTTAGCCACGAAGGCTATTTGAAAGTTCTTGGAAATAATATATGAATAAGATGTTTTATGCTATAGTTTTGTTTCTAAGATGATGAAGCTTTGGAAGTTATTGAACCGACGACGAGGCTTCAATGAAAGATTACAAGATCAAATGTAGATTTTTTTAATCAATATGATCTCGCATATTAAGTTATTAGAAATTTTTTTATTATTTTCTTGGTTATCCCATAAGATATGGTGTGTCTTTCTTATTAGGAGTTGTGTTAGATAGCACGTAGTTGCTTGTAATTATCCATTTTGGACTGAGATAAGGGATTTCACCCTTATCCTTTTGTACTTTAACGCTTTTTTGGGGTAATATATTTACTGGGAAACCCTTTATCCAAAAAAAAAACCCAACTGATCATACTAAATACCGTAGTATGATTGGGGTCTTATGTATCTCACTGCAAGTCGACCAGACATTTCCTTTGCAACATGTGTCTGTACAAGATATCTGGCACGCCCAACTGAGAAACACCTCAAAGAGGTCAAAAGGATCTTTTGTTATCTCAGACAATCCATTAACATAGGTTTGTGGTACTCGAAGGATTCTGGATTTGAGCTAATTGCATATTCTGATGCAGACCATGCAAGTGTCACGATAATTGCAAAAGTACGTCTGAAGGAATCCTCTAAGAGACAAGCTAGTTAGTTGGTCGTCTAACAAGAAAGATTGTACAGCTATGTTAATGGCGGAAGCAGAGTACGTATCTTTATCAGCATGACGCGCACAAGTCATTTGGATGAGGACGCAACTGCTTGATTATGGATATCGCTAAACCAAAATTCCAATGTACTGTAATTCAAAGAGCGCAATTACCATATCCTGTAATCCGGTACAACATTATCGTACAAAGCACACCAACATCCGATATCATTTTATCAAGGAGCATGTTGAACAAGGTACAATTGAACTTTACTTTGTCGGGACGGAATACCAACTTGCTGATCTATTTACAAAAGCCCTTCCAAAAGAAAGGTTTGAGTATTTAGTTCACGTATGCGATGTATGACAAAGTTATCTTGAAAAAAAGATCATACATCAAAATCTTTGTAAATACATTCAAAAACAAAATAAAAAATCTTTGGAGCTTCTTAGAAAACACGGGATGGAAAAATGTGATATTGTTACGACACCAATGGCTACTGCCAAAATCAACGCAGATTTATAAGGTACTCCAATTGATCAAACTAAATACCATAGTATAATTGGAGGACTCATGTATCTCACTGCAAGTCGACTAGACATTGCCTTTGCAACATTTATATGTGCACGTTATCAGGCACGCCCAATCAAGAAACACCTCAAAGAGGTCAAAAGGAACTTTTGGTACCTCAGACAATGTTGCAAACACATATCTTCTCTGATTTATCAGTTTAATGATGCTATTTTCACAATTTGTGATTTTCAAAAGCTTTGACTACATTATTATCTGAGGGGGAGTTATTCATTTGAAAAATGATTTGTCATCGATAAAATATGTGTTTTGTAATCATTTCCATTCACAAACAAAAATCATCTTTCAAAATCATTATCTTTGAAAAAATCAGAGTGTTCAAAATTGCAAAAATAACAATCTCTCAAATAAATTCTTTAACTAGATATTTAATTGAGGGAGAGTTATACAAATTTTCAGTCAAATCATCATCAAAAAATCAAAAGTGAGATTTTAAATGAAAAAATAACAATCTCTTGAACAAAATTTTTTATCTAAAAAGGAAGAAATTTCAAATGGATATTTGTTCAAGGGGAAGTTATGAAATATTTTAAATAACGGGATCTTAACTGCAAAAATATCTCAAAAGGATTAATGGGAAAAGTGGTCTAACTCTAAGGGGGAGTTTCTGAAAGTTAAATTGGACCTTGAAAGAATATGAAAGCAAGTTGAGGGACTAAAAGTGACAAAATCTCAAAGTTTTTTCGTACGTATAAAACCAATAGGTTTCATACAAAAGCGGTTACTTTCATACACAACCTCATCACTTTTGTAAATTCTATCAAGACTAGAGCTTTCATATTTGTCAATTAACACACGATCCAAATCGTTTTACGTAACTCTGAGATTACCAAATATAAGGATACAAGATCTTATTTGATTCCTTATGCTTTTAACGCTGTTAATTAATTGATTCATAGGTTTCATACAGATCTAGGGTTTCATAAAATTAAACGTTAAGATTGTGAGTAATTGATAGAGGCAAAATGTGATTGAATATGTTGTGATATGATTTGTGTCAAAGAATCACTGAAAACAACATGGTTGGACCTTGAATAAAAGGGTCTCATAACCGACATAGGTTTCATATGGATAAACATATACATAATTTGATATAAAGGGCTAATAATTTAAGGATGACATATAAATGGTTTAATCGATAAATCAGTGCTTAAAAGTCATTCTTAACATATATTCATTCATACGAAAGCAATTTGAACCATAGTTAAGGTTACGATTTTGTAAATCTTATCGGGCCAACATGTGGGGTTTCGTAAATGCTTATTGGGCTGAATTTAAGGGTTTCGTATGTTCAAAAAAAACCTATTACTTGTGTTTCGTATATCATTAAAAGGATTTCAAAAAAGCTAAAATGGACTTAAATTTTTGAACCACAGATACTCACAAGGGTTTAACTATTTTACAAAAGGCATTTAACAAAAACAATGATAAATTCAATTATAAATTCATATTTCTATATTCGTAAATGGGTCAAATGGTGAAGATCACGCCCGATTATCACCGTTTTCTGAAATTAACATAATAAGGAATGAGTGATCTATTGACCATCCATTTATTAAATATACGAATATATTTTTTTGATAGCTAAATTTATCAATCAGTGATTCAAAGGATTTGTGGCACATGAATGAAAGTTGTGATTCAAATGCCTGTGATCATAAAATCTCATTGTTCAAAGTTTTGACAAAAGTGTGTTTATAAAACTGCTCAAAATGGTTATAACTGACTTTTGAACACAATTGGGGAAATGGTCTAAGTCATGTCCGGTTTCAACAATTTTCTGCATTGAACAAAATGAGGAGTGAGTGACTTAGTGACCATCCGGTTGTTGTTTCAATAGTTCTGTTGTATAATCATCGTTTTTCAAAACATCTTTGCAAAACAAGTGATTTTGGGGCTATTATATATCAAATTTCTATCAAAAAGTCATAATTTTGTGTCAAAAAGTGATACTCCTCTACTGAAAGTTTTTTTTACAGAATATAAAGATTATACTCTTGTATTTCTTAAACATCTTTTACTACTAGTATTTTTTTTGCCAAATTGGTATTTTTTAAAATCAAAGTATATCTTTAATATTCTTGTAAGAGTATCATTTCACAAATTGCTTTTTGGTGAGGAAACTCAAATAGAAAGAGAGATAAAATCCATACGTGAAAAAGCAAATCAAAGTATGCTCGAAAAAGAAATGCCAGAGTATTCAAAATGAGTTTAAAAGAATAAAGCGTATGGCATGTGCCCGAAAATGCAAGAATAGGCACATGAGAAAGAAAATGATCTGAATATGCTCAAAAAGAAATGCCAGAGCATAAAAACAAAAAGAGTGGAAAGAGACAAAACATGTCAAATATGTGCAAATTTTAAACTATATCTCATCTCACTAATCATTTCATGTCATCATACACTATTCCACATGGCTCAACACGTGCTTCCAGCAACTCAACTTGTTCCACAATACAAACTAATCGGGAGATGCAACAATTATGCGGTGTTGCAGAGTATTCCTTGCTCTCCTGAATGCAAGATAGTTGGACTGATACTACTTGATCATTGTCTTAGTCATGCACTAACTGCAACTGCTGATGTCCCTGCCGTGTACCTACAACAATTATGGCAGACGGTGAGCAAGGTACCAGATACTGAGGACACGATCAAGTTCATGCTGGACAATCAACAATTCACATACACTGTGGATATGTTCCGTGATACTCTTCATTTACCAGTGGAGACTCTAAAGAATCTATTTGTCGTACCAGCCAACATCAACACTATTAAAACATTCATGAACAGAGTCAGTTATCAAGGTGTTGTTAACAAAGTAAGTACTTTCTACATGAAGAATCTGGCTCAACCATGGCAAACTATGTTCAAAGTATTCAACCGCTGCTTAACAACAAGAACTTGTGGACATGATCAGACGAAGATCAACATTCTTCAGTTATTTCATGTTGTACTCAACCAAACACATGTTGATTGCTCTTCTTTAGTAGGACTTTATGAACAATGTGTTTCAGAAAAAGGAGTCTATTCAGTATCCTCGTTTTATCAAGTTGATTATTGCTGATCTGATGAAGAAATTTCCTAATATTCCCAAAAGGCTTGAAGAGGACTATCATTCTATCAAGGATGATGTTCCATTGGTTAGTGTGTATACAACAGGGAATGTCTCAGTTCGAGGGATGCTAGTTCCGGATGTTTTCTTAACTGCGAAGATTAGAGAAACGAATGATTTCAACGAGTATGAGATGGTGTTCATTAAGGTAGACGTTCTAATGAATCAACCGCAACCAGTTGTTTCTACCCAAGGAACGCATAGGATTACACATAGCTCCTATAGGTCACCTACCATTTCTGCTAGTCCTTCGGTGTCGAAGAAGAGGAAGCAAATTATAGGAGAATCTAGTTCACCACAACAGTCACTAAAAATAACAATTAAGCAAAAGCAAACAGTTAAGAAAGATGATGATGACTCTGAGGATAGGATAGAGCCTGGGAGTCATAAGGATAATCCAGAAGTTGTTGTTGATGATGATGATAAAGAAAGAGAGAACCAGGATGATGAGATGGGTAGTTTGGAGATTAGGAATGAGGAGACGCAGACAACAATTCCCACACCACTTAATTCCCCTAGGAAAATCTTATCTTCTGATAAGAAAACTTTTTAGGAATTGACGAATATTGTTTCAAATCCAACTACTTCAACATCCAAACAACCACAAGTCAAGAAAAGAATTTCTAGTAAATACTCTCATCTTCCAAGAGTGCTTCGCATGGGTGTGCACGCGTCAAGGTAATATGATTCAAGACATGGAAAGGAAATGTGTGACTACTGTAAAGTTCTGGGAAACTCATAACAAGATTAATGACATTTTACATGAAGTTGTTCCATAAATTGCTGAGAATGTTACCAATGATTTAATTGAAGCCAACCTAAAACCATGCATAGTTAACACCATCATTGAGGATCGTGATGCCTTTCGTTCAAAAGTACCTGCTTTTGTTTCTCAAGAATTCAAAACACACGCACCAAAGATCATAACCAAACTTTTTGAAGACTTTGTTCAATCCAATGTTATTCACGTTCATCCAACCACAAGTTCATCTTATCCAACAGATTCATCATCTGACCTTCAATATTAATTGTATTTAAAGATGAAGCATAGTCTTCAGGATCGAGCTGATAATATCACCTTGTGGGAGGCATTGAGGCGTAAGTTTGAAAAGTCTTCTACATCTAACACTTCTTGCAGGGAAGATGATTTTCACTTTCATCATGATGAACATTAAGATGATGATGCTCCTCCTGAGGGGGAGAAAAGAGTTAAAAGTAGTAAAAAGTTAAAAAGTTCAAAGTCTGCCAAGGGGTCTTCGTCAAAGCATTCAAGAAAAGACTCCATAACATATGTATCCAAACAACAAAGTCAACATCAAGAATGGGATGCATGGGAAGAAGAAAATGTTGTTGATGAAGATGAAGTGATTCATAAAGATGTAACACCTGAGTTTATCGTAGAGTCTCAGAATGTTGACAAACATGTTCCAACCATCTTTGATCATGCAGGAATGGAGGCTACTTTGAGAGATTCTTTAAGTAATTTGTCCAGAAATGCTGAAGAATATTCATACCATTTGGAACAATCAACAAGTTTCATGGAAAATTAGATAGTTTGAGAAAGCAGACAACAAGATATTCCACGTACAATACCAAAGACTCTCATTTTCTGTGGACCACAAAGGAATCCAAATGAACCTCCAAGACCTTTGTATAATAAAGATTTATTCTTCTTAAAGTATGGAAATACCGAGGAAAAGAAGTATATTTTGTCATGCCACAATGCAGAAGAATTTCCAAAGCCTGATCTAGAAGAAAAGCTAAATCGATGGGTTCGGAAAGGGTTCAAGACTTTTAATGAAGATGCACGGTTATCAATTCAACATTGGAAGGATTCATGGCATAAAAGAGTATACAAGCAAAATCAAAAGAAAGTCAGGAAAAATCTAGAAGACTATTACTCGAATCATAGGATTATAGAAGTTGTCAGAATTGTCACTGATCAACCACATGGATTGGATTTTATGGAACAAATTCTTGTGATGAGAGCCAATAATAAGCCAAATAATTTTTTTAAAGCTGACTTCAAGTACTTGAACAAAAACGATATTAAAGACTTGTATTATCTCTATCGAAGCAAGGAGATTGATAATCAAAAAGTCAAGCTAATGAACTCATTGATAACGTTTATCAAAAGTTGTGTGATCTGGGAGAGGGTTCATGATTTCCAGCTGGGAATAGAAAGTTATCAAATGAAGGTAAACTTAACAGCACCAACATTAACATTTCCTGGTATTGAAGAACATGCACCGTATACAATAGTAGATGAGCCACAAATAGGCTTGATTTACTTAAACAGTAAAGATGAGAAAAGAGTTATGTACTTGGAAGAGATTGTCAAGTTCTGTGATGCTACACTAAAAAGGGTTTTGAATGATCTAAAGCTCAGAATGTTTAAAAGCAAGTTTTTGAAGAAACCACCTCTGTTGGGTGAATTAGATCAAGACATAATGAAGGCATACGAAAGAGAAATTTCCAAGCATCTAAGTCACCGACAACAAATGCAGAGATGGGAATCTTTTGTGAATGGAAGACCAATTCTACCGACGATGAAGCGTCTGTAATAATCAACCCTTAGGAGGAGATTATTAGAAACGATAAAAGTGTTAATTATTATTGTGAATTGGTCTTAGTCTAGTTTATAGTTTTATTAGTAGTTTTGATGTAATAAAGTCTATCTTGGTCAAAGTTAAGTAAAGTTGACCAAGGTTTGATTAAGTGTAGGGAAAATAGAATAGTTTAGTAATAAGTATATATACTCATCTTGGAGGAGTATATATACATGTCTTGTCTTTGTAACACTCACTTCTCCCTCTCATTTCTATTTTCCCCTTTTGAAATGAAAATTTAGAAAATGATGAAAATACTCTCTAGCTCCTCTCCTTTATTCTTATAGCTTTCGCATGATATCTACTTAGCAAACATATCATCTAACAAGTTAGTTTATTATTGAGTTATTAAAAACTCATTTGTAAGGATGTCAATATAAATCCCGAGTCAGGGCCATCTTTAGGGGAGTGCAAAAGGTACGATTGCACAGGGCCACTGCTTGACGAGGGCTACCAAATTGCATGCACTTATATTATAACCATACACAATTTAAGACTAGAGTTTAATTAGTTAAGGCACTACTCATACATATGTATATTATGTGTGTGTGTTTAAAGGCATCTTTGTGATAATGACACGGGGCCACTAAAATCTATGAGATAGCCCTGTCCCGAGTCTTGTATATTATTTTATTTTCAGCAGATGGCAGGGCAAAAGTGTATATAAAAAAAGAGAAGAAGAAAGAAAAAATATGTTAGAATATACGGACTGCCATCTTGCTTATGTTTATGTCAAGAAAGATCCGAGAAAAGAAAATAAAGAGTTTGATGTAGAGTTGTATATGATTGTTAGAGTTTTTGTCGAGTCTTGGTTTAGCAACGACGTTTTTGCATGTAATCTTGTGAATGATTAGCTAGCCACCAGTAAAATATCCCTCATTATCACTAACCGTGTTTTCATTTACCATACACCTAACATCACAACTCTTTAAAAGACCTCTTTGATAGTAATTCATAGGTGCTTACGCAAAAGCGGTGGAGGTTTTGATCCTTTATCAAGCTTATGGTAATTGTTAATACAAATATTCGCGCAAAAACGATATTTATATTTAATGATCTTCATATTTTGATAATAACAAATATAATGTCATACTACGTAAAAGTTTACATAAACAAGTTATTTAGTCAAAAGTTTACTTGATGCCGACAAATCACTTAAGGTATGAATAAGACATTATTAAACATAGTTTTTTTAGGTAAAAGGGACAACTTGCCCCCGGTAAAATATATTACACCAAAAAATGGTTCAATATAATGAAATGTGGTTAAGGTACCACATTAACCTCAAGCAGACGCTTGAACTTGCTCAGACTCTACTTGGGACA
>BQNB010049726.1:4288-41902 GCA_026074375.1 Tanacetum coccineum
TTGGTGCAAAAGGTGATATAGGATTTTTCATTGATTATTCTGCAAATTCTTATGCTTACATAGTTTATAGCCGAAGGACAAAGAAGATCATGGAGACAATAAATGTAACATTTGATGAGCTTTCAGTTATGGCTTTTGAACAGCATAGTTCAAAACCTGAGCTTCAAGGAATGACTTCTCGACAAATCAGTTCAAGACTCGATCTTACTTATGCTCCGCCAATAATAACTTCTTAAAAACCAACTCAACATGAATTGGATCTCTTGTTTGAAGCAATGTATGATGATAATATTGGTGGTCAACTGTCGGATGCTTCTAGAATTGTTCCTGCTGCTCCAGCGACTCAGAATCTTCAGACTCCAAAGGCATCTACAACAACTGCAGACTTTGCACCGACATCAACAAGTTCATCTTTACAGGCTCCAACTATTCCAAATACTTCCCAGGATGTTGACGAGCTACAATCACAATCACAACATGCTCCACAACAAGGTAATCAACCACAACTCCAATCTAAAACAATTACTTAAAATGTTCAAAATGCAATGTTCGATGCGAATACATTCGTAAATCCATTGCTCCAGCATCCACAGGTTTTGCTGAATCATCATCTCAGTATGTGGATCCATCAAACATGCATACATTTTATTAACCATACAAACATGATTATCAATGGACTAATTATCATCCTCTAGAACAAGTGATAAGAGAACCCTCGCGACCAGTTTTGACAAGGAATCGGCTACGGACAGATGGTGAAATATGCATTTATGCATTGTCCGTAAGCACTATGGAACCAAGAAATGTCAAAGAAGAAATGACCGACCCTAGATGGATTGACTCAATGCAAGAAGAGCTTCTCCAGTTTAAACGGCTTGATGTATGGGAGTTAGTTCCTCTACCGAACAACATAAAACCCCTTACTCTAAAATGGCTATTCAAAAACAAGCATGATGAGGAAAACATGGTCATTAGAAACAAAACTCGTCTTGTTGCAAGAGGGTACCGTCAAGAGGAAGGAATAGCTTTTGAAGAATCCTTCGCTCCGGTTGCTAAGATGGAAGCTATCAAGATATTTTTGGCATACGTTGCACACAAATCATTCATAGTGTTCCAAATGGACGTGAAAATTGGTTTCCTAAATGGTTCATTAAAAGAAGACGTGTACGTGTGTCAACTTGAAGGTTTCATCGATGCTGATCATCCAAGTCATGTCTACAAACTAAAGAAGGCACTCTACAAACTAAAGAAGGCACTCTATGGGTTAAAGTTTTTGAAGATCCTTTCTTCGTGAAAGTTTTTGTTTTATTTTATATAAAAATACAAAAATATTTTACAATTCTATTCTTATTTTCTTTTATTTTAATATTGAAAATAACCGTTTGTTAATTGTCGTTTCGGCTCATCTTTAGTTAACAAACTATAGGAGAGGTATACGGAGGGTCGATCCTACGAACTTCAACCTAAAAGGAGAAGGTTTTTAAAAGCTTCGTGTTTACCCACTCCTCCGCTTCTTTGTGCGTTTTCTAGAGAGATACCGTAAACTTTTGACATTCAGTTACCAAAAATATTTTTCTTTCTTATTTTTTATTATTTCTTTTCATTATGTATTATTTGAAAAATCTATAAATATTGTTCTCTATCCTCTTATTCGTTTAATTCTTATTCTCTTTACCGTCTTATCCGATAATTCTTCAACATGTCTTGGTTTTCAAGATGCTCGTGGTGTGGAGGACCGTTTAACGGTGGAAATTATCGGCATTGTACCAATGTGAGTATCGGAGATGAGCCCGTCTATGACTCTAATCCAAATTCTTATAATCAAACTCTTGATTTTTCTAACCCACCTCCACAACCCCAGACATCTTCGCTCCACCAAATTCATTGTTTTCATTGTAAAGATCGGTTAGAAGATGGTGTACATATGCGAGGTGTGGATATTATCTTGGAGAAGAATTTTGTTCATTTTGCAATTCTGAAACTAGAAATTCATTCGTTAATGATTCAAATCTGAATTCTTTCAATGATCCTCCAAATGTTTTCACCCTCCCTCCACAACCCCAGTACGAATCATACTTGTGCGAGTTATGTGGGAACGATTCTCACTACGGTTATGATTGTCCACCATGGTTTCCGCTTTATCTATGACATAACCGAGCTACAATCAAAACTTTAGTAATAATTATTATCCATAAAACTCACCAAGTTTTCCACAACAATATCTTTGCTGTGAAAACTGTGGGGGCCCTCATGAAAGTTTTCAATGTCAACCGATGAATCAAAACTATTTTGAGCCTAACTATTTCGGTTTTGACCAACCCCCGCAGTATTCCATAAATCATCAAGAAGACCTTAATCAGCAAGGGATAAGTGATGTGCACGATAGATGGGATAAATTAGAAGAGTCACAGAATAAAATTCTCAACATGATACGATCATTTTTGTGAAAAGTTTCTTCAACAAAAGCAGGAGGCTAACATCGATCAATCACCTCTTCAAGAGATGGGTATCCGAAGATATGGATTATCTTAAGCAGCATTATTTAGATGAAATGTTAAGTTTAAGTAATGACTTACAGATTAAAGATTATCGTAATGAGAAAATTGATATTCGTTTTAGAAGGGAATGTGAAAGTATGATTGATGAGCTTAAAGGTAAATTCAATGGAATGAGTATTGAGATTAATAAAAAGAAAGAGCTTCAGCAACTAGAGCAGGCGGATAAACTTAGTACTTATACTACCGAGCCTCTGCGACGTTTCAATTATCTTTATGATGACGATGACAAGGAAAATTCTATTCCTTTGAGAGATATTATTTCTGAACTTCCTCTGTCAGTTGCAATCACACCCGACTCACCGATTACGGACTCTCTCATCATGGGGGATGAGCATCTTAGCACTATTCCTGAAAAGGAATCGGACGAATTCATAAAGTCTAGTGTTGAGGACCTTGTTCCAATCCCAAGTGAGTCCGAGGATACATCCGAGAGTGATAGTGATTGTGATTTACCTTCGTGTGATGATTTCTCTCCCATTAACGTTCCTGAGGAAAAATCCGTGACTTTCTCTAACCCTTTTTTCTATTCAAATGATGATTTTACCTCTAGTGATGATGAGTCACTATCCGATGAGGACGTTCCGGAAGATAATGTTAAAATTTACTCGAACCCTCTTTTCGAATTCGATGACGAATATATCTCTAGTGACGTAAATCCTCTTTTTGATGAGGTGTTAGAGAACATCGAGAGTAAGGACTCTTATGTTTCTAACCTTGATGAGCCGGCTTTGTTAGTCACACCTCTTTCCGATGTTAATGAGGATGAGTGTTTCGACCCAGGAGGCGTAATTGACGAGATCGATGCTTTTATATATATTGATATTTCTACGGATATTGAAGACGGTTATCATGATTCAGAGGGAGATATACTCTATCTTGAGAGTTTGCTTAGTAATGATACTATACTTAGTCTCCCTCCGAAGGTGTTCCTTGATCATGACCCCGAGGAGTTTAAGTGGATATTAATGATTTGAAGATTAATGTCAAAGTTTCCGACCCAGATTTATAAGAAAATTTTTTCTCCTACATATGTGAGCTTACCCTTTGAGGATCGCCATTATCTTTCCTTCACATATGTTATCTGAATTTTTCTTCCTTATTTCACCTATGCCGGTGGATTTATTTCTTCCTCACTCCCTCGGTAGTGAGGATATATCATTTATGACCTCGGCAATCTCCGCTTTTCATTTTTCTTTCTCAGACCGGTGGCATATGAATGTCCGATGGAAGTTTGCTCTTCCACTTGTTTCGTTCCTAATATCACGATGATTTAGGGTGAGTCAAGCTAGAGACTCGCACAAAAACAAGCGCTTCGTGGGTGGAAACCCATGCTTATCCTTAATATTAGTATAATATTTATTAATAAGTGTGATGTGAGGAGGCTCGCCTCTTCCTTTCTTGTGTTTCGTGTTTTGTGTTTTATGTCCAGGATTGCCCGGATTATGAAGAATCTCGTGCTCGTGGTTTTGTCCATCATTCACTCGATCTTCAATCCTTAGCAAGCTTTTATATGGGAATCCGATACCCTAGATCTTATTGATTATCGTTTATCGATTACATAAATTAATAACGCATTAGATTTACAGTAGAGACCCTTAATATTGATTATACTTGAATATTAGTAAGGGGGGACAGCTCACATTAAGACAATGCGTAGTCTAGTATTGGGGGGGGGATCTTTCGATTCGATCTTACTTGCATTTGCCTTGTCTTCACGTAACCCCGTTTTTCTACCAAAAATATGTGATTTTATGCCAAAATTTAATTTTTTTCAAAAATAGAATAAGTGTTTTGACACGTAGTTTTGTCTTTTTAAGGAATAAATTTTGACTTGATCGAGCATGTTGCGCTCTAGCTTGCCCCTTAACTTATATAAATTTAAGCTTTTGCTAGTCTTTTATACAAGAAGCTTTAAAATGCGAATTCTAGCTTGAAAAAGCCAAGAGTTTGCAAGTTTCCATAATAGACTTTAAATATGCAAAGCTTGTTTTTATTAGACTAAGCATTCGCGGATCTTTTTAGTTAAGATTTTAAATTTGCGAAGAACGAAAAATGATAGAGTTTTATATAAGTTAGATGCTAAACATAGAGTAGTTGGATCTCTTTAGAGCTCATAGATGTTAATTGTGGGTTTTTGCTCCCATCAGCTTAATAAACTTTATATAATAGTTGAATAAATAAAGTTACTTTAGGTTTTTTGCGATTCTTACTAGTTTAAATCACTTCGTAAGAATTCCTTCTGGTGGAAAGTAAGTTCACATCGAGTGTTTTGACAGTGTTGTGGGGAAAAAGCTACCGATTCCTGACGGCTCGCTACCGTTGTTTAGGTAGTTAAAAGACCACATACTGAAATTCGCTAATAATAATTATAATAGTTTAAGTAATCAACGAGCGAAATAAGACCACTACCTCTTGTCGGCTCACAACCGATGTGGTAGTCGTTTAAAGGGTGGAGGTAATAATAATAATAATAAAAACTGTGGGCTGATAAAAGATACTTTTCTCTTGTCGGCTCACAACCGATGTGGCAGTCTTCTAAATAAGGCACATAGTAATAATCTAGATGATAAAAGTTTGTCTGCATCTTGCCACGGCTCACAACGATGTTGCAGCCTTCTAAAAAGGTCGAGGATCTCGAGATCGTAAATAAGACTTCTGCTCTTTGCGGGTTAGGACGCCCGATGTGTCAGTTGTTTAAAGGACCGAGGTTTAATAATGTTGCAATAATAATAATAAAAATAAAAATAAAGCCAGATTTCGACTCCGGGGTTATCTAAATAAAGCCTCCGTCTCTGGACTCGTAGTTGAGTTGTTTCGGATGAAATAAAAAGGATAACCCCTAAATCATGCGAAATTAGAACCTTAATGTGGACCTTATTCTCACCATATCGTCTCTTTAGGAAAGAATTTCAAACTAATTATGGTCTAAACCAGGTTTACTTTATATGAATAGGCATTATTTATTTGTCACCAATAATAATAATAAAATACTTAGAGGATTTAAGAATAAGGGAGCGAAAAAGTAGCTATGCATACCCAATTAGCATTTATGAGTAGTGTTAGCATCTTAACTTGTATTTAACAATGATTTTGTTTTTAAGCTTGGTGTGGGGCGGGTGAAAAATCAAGGTCGATGAATTAATCCTTTTAGTGTTTCTTGTTCCGCAATAGTTATGATATGAATGAATAATAATAAATACATAAAATTGGGAAAACAGGGGGCTTTTTAAAACTAGTGATTTCTTAATCCCCTTAGATGAACACTTAGCTACTTTTCTTTGAAATTAGTCTAAGGGGGTTGAAATTTTTGGTTTTCTAAGTTTGTATTTATGACATTGCGTGAGGACAAGACAATAGTTTAGTATGGGGGATTTTGGTATGTGCTTAATTACACATACCTTTTACCTAATAAAACGAGCCTAAATGACCACTAACGGACTTAAAATGCCATATATGTGCTTGTTTTGCTTCGTGTACTGTGCAGGTATCGAATATTTAGAAAAGGACAAAAACAAAGCATAAATGGACGAAACCGAGCACGAGATTGGAAGAATGCGAGAAAAGCAAAGCCGAATGTGTATACATCCTTAATGGGCCAACCCGTACCCATTTTATTGGGCCGGGTCAGCCCATTAACATTGTATCTATACTAAACTAAGCTAAAATTAATACAAGTCCAAAAGCCTAAAATCCAAATCCAAAACTTAAATGACAATCAACCTCGATTCGCGACATGAACGTGAATTTCCAAATATACACTCACCGAGGAGAACGATACCCGTGTTGATTACTTATTATTCAATCATAAGAATAATTTGTATGATACTTTGCTTACGTATTATATATGTATTATATATATATATATATATTATATACATTTGAGGGTTATTTGTTTGATACGTATTTAGACGAATATCAATTACCATCGAAACTCAAGACGTTTGATGAATGCAATTTAAATGAGTAGGACACTTATAAGTGTGCCCCTTAGGTGTAATCTCCCCCTTGTTTAGGGCACCAAGGAATCAAGATATTGATGTGTGCTACAAAACTAATTTTGTAGACAAGTGCACACATATATATATATATAGCCAGATATTAGCGGGAAACTAGACATGCACTTTTAGGTGTTGTTATTCTAAAGTATGACACCTTAAAAGGGATTTAGAACCTAGACACATGCAATCAACAATCTAAATAATGAAATAAAAAGAATCGAGACGTATGTTTAAAGACTAAGATTTGACCGACTTTTAATAAACAAGAGGGGGATTCGTTTATTGGGTGACACAAAAATATTATGAGGATGACTTTTTAAAGGGAGACGAATGACACTTAATATCTTGGCGAGATATGCCAAAATATATACTTTAAAAGGATAAAAAGAAAGATAAGACGAGGATGGAGACAATATGCTCTTGGATAAGAATGAAAAAGATTTCATAGAGCTAAAAAGTAGGGAAAGATGAGTGAGACTAAAGAAGGAAGGTGTTGACATGAGGTTGTCAGAAATGATTGATATATCATTTACACTAACAATTAATGTGCAAGTGATCCTATCAAGACAAGCGTGGATGATTGGGAATTTAAAAGTTTGTTTGGTGTTTTGTTGGTTGACATTGTTGAGGAACAAAGGTGGGTATGTGAAATGAGGTGTTGGTTCTTTTAAGGTGGAAAAATAATGAGAGACTCAACATTGTGGTGACTCAATAACACTTGAAGATTGAATATCTTCTTTATGTTCTTCACTTTCTAGAAAGTGGAAAGTTTTGCGAAGGAGTGACATTTGCATTTCGTAAATTACTTAAATATTTCGGATGAAATAATTAAGTTGTCACGAGATATAGGAGAAATTTTAATAGTAACAAGACTAATAAAAGAGAGAAAAAAGTTAGAAGTAAAGATGATTTAGAAAGTGAGGAACTGATTAGAATAAAAAGGAAGTTTAGAAGTGAGAAGAAACGTCCAAAGTAGAAAGACTATTAGAAGTGGGACGACTATCAGAAGTGAGAAGACTATTCGAAAGTGAGAAGTATCGTTTATGAAGGATATAAGTAACCTTTTATCTTTAGTCTTTAATCTTTATCAAGAACTAGAGAGAGAAAGTGGGAAGGAATGAAGTATTTCTAGAAAGAGAAAGTAAGAGAAAGAAAATGGCATTAATGGAATAGAATACAACCAACCAACACCCTCTCCACACATGGAGAGGGTATTTATACTCAAAGGGGTGGCCGGCCATGGGCCTTGTAAGGCTTTCATGGGCCTTTGGGCCATTTAGCTTCTTAATCTAATATTTGACTAACTATGGGCTTTGACTAACTATTATTGGTAGTGACTGATAATTTTTGTGTTTCTAACAATCTCCCCCTAAGGGAGGTCACTCCAATTTACAAAGACTTAATCCTAGCATACTATGCTTTAACTTTAGTCTTGAGCTCGTAGTCTTTAACTTGAATCATTAACTTGTGAATTGATGTAGTGATCATATACTTTTAGTTTTTGAGCTTGTTCCTTAACTTGTCTTGAATGGGATCTTGAGCACCTTGAGATCATCAACCAAGCATAATCTTGTTTCGCCATCTTGTAAACTTTGCCATCTTGTGAACTTGTGACTTCTGGACCGACATGCTCATACCTTTCTTGATTTGTTTACTTGAAAAGCTTTAATGCTGCATCTTTCTTGGTATTCTTTAACTTTAACACTTCATTAGGTATCAGAGTAGCGGAAGTCTTGAAACATGTACTTGAGCTTTCATGATATCTTTATATTTGTCAGAGGTGAGTTCATAGCCCCACGTTTTACATTTTACAATGATTTATAAGTTTTGGGGTGAGAACATGCTTTGTTTTACATTTGGACGCAAGTAACTTTGAAATACTTACTCTTTTGGATATTTCATACCATGCAATACTTACTGTTTTGGATATTGTATACCATGCAATACTTACTGTTTTAGATATTGTATACCATGCAATACTTACTGTTTTAGATATTGTATACCATGCAATACTTACTGTTTTAGATATTGTGTACCATGCAATACACACTCTAAACAATTACGATCCTACACATACAATTTACAAACCTATGAATTCACCAACATTATTGTTGACGTTTTAAAGCATGTTTTCTCAGGAAATCAACGAGGTACAAGACAAGGGATACATTGGTGGTCGTTATTTTGGAAGTCATTTGCATTAAAGATTTGGTTGCATTACATTTTGGAGGAACATTTATTATGAACTGGAATCTTTGTATAATTTAACAATGAACAAGTAAAGCTTCGGGCTTTTGTAACAAACATTTAGCTAAATCCAATGTATCGGTTTTAAATGACACTTTTAAAAAGTCGTTCTTATATATCTTGTGCTGTTGATCTATGAAGTAACGCTCCCAAACCCATATTCCGCTGCGACCCATTTTAGGGGTGTTACATATCTTGTTATTCACATTGTGTGACTTAGCAAGCATAATTTTGATAAGTGTCCTAATGAGATTTATGGATGATCTCTTTTGGCTCTAGACTCAATAGTGCACTTTGGTTTTAGTGATCGGAGGCTAGAGCAGACTGCCACATTTTCAATATCAACTAACCCAGAGTGAGAAAGTTGATAGAAATGCGTGTAATCTCTGTGAGAAATGAAACAAGAGTCTTTTAAGAGACCTTGAGTGGCTAGGGAGGGTTGTACATAGCGTCACTGGGTCCATGACTGTCTTCAATGTCAGACAACAACTTAGTGTTTCTGACAGTTTATGTATTGACCCGATTTCTGCCTAAGTGTATGGAGGGATTCTTTCTTTTCACCCTTTATCCTTACATTTCTTTTTCATTCTTCAACCCCTTCAATGCTTACCAAGACTTCATAACTAACACCTTGTTGGGTTTGTTCCAGTGTTAGCTCCATCTTAGTCGGTATTAGTCCTGATTCTTACTTTTTCTCCTTTTGTATCATTCCTAAAGACTTCTACACTATCTAGTGGATATCCCTGGGTAGATCCCTCCGGTTCTGGCTGGATCATGAGATTTGAATACCTATGCCTAACCTCCTTATAACTCTATAAATTTAAATACATGGTCGGTGTTTTAGGTATTCCATCACAATCCTTCCAAAATCATTGAAAAGTTCAATCAAAGTGTTTGATATAAATATCAAAAGATTTACACTTTGAAAGTTTTTCATCATCACTAAAAACTCCCTCTTAACATGTGCATCGTAATCGTAGTACAAGCTAATTATGGAGTGCATTAAGTCCATTTTATATGATCACATTTCAATACAAATTAGATGCAGTTTAATCACATTTTATCCCCTTATCTAAAATGTTAATCCCTTGATATTTTAGATATCAATTGATTAAACGTTCAGGGACAAAATGTTACATAATATCTAATAGGAACATTTTAATGCTCCTCCTCAATATTTGAGGGTATATAAGACAGTACTGAATACAATAATTTGAAAACTTTTGAATTTATTAAGAAATTCTTGAAAAATTTGTACTCGAGCAATCCTTAGAATCACCATTAAGTCTACACTACATATATACAAATTAACAAGTTATTATTATTTACTAGGGTTGACCTGTTTTGATGAGGACATCATACGATAAATCATATGGTCCTTTCCAGCAGCCGAAGGTCTCCCTCGTATAATCTCCCACCAACGAATTTTTCCAGGCTCCTCAATAACCTTCTGTTCTTGAGTTGTAGATCAATAGCCTAGATCATACCTCCTGCTCTTTCCCTGTCTACATTTCTTCAGACTGTCTGTGGCAAGTACTCTATCCGGATTCGCTTTAGAATATCATCAAGAGCGGACCGAACATCATTGAGTGTACCATCTCTAAACTTGTGGAGTTTATTAATACGCATCAATCTGTTCTTCTTGTCTTTATTATGATATATGAAGCCTTTAGGATTGGAGTATGTTGTATATGGTGTCTTTCATTTGAGATCTGATCTGTAAGTATCTGACATTATGAGGTTGAGCTTCTTTTGATAACTTTCGACACCTAACTGAAGATCTTCCACACGCCTTATGAAGAAAACGCTTCATGTTAACATTTGCATTGATACACCCAAAGCAAGACGTTCCTCAATGTTGAGATTTGTCAGCTTGCCTTGAACAAGAAGAAGCAGCATGTCTTCTATATCTTGAAGGCGAAGTCTATTGTAGTCGCCATTTCTACGAACTGTGATCCAATCCAAATGTTTGTAATTATGTCATTCGACAATATTAAGATTTGTAACAGCAAGGATTCTATGTTTGGAGTAGACATCATGAGCAGATTCCCTATTTACTGCAAATCCATAGAATTGTTAACGTTTTCGTCCCTAGAGAGAGATGTCCCATAATGCATGTTTGTCATAGGCAATCGGCACTTGACTCCGCATCGAGTTTGGGATGAAGTCTTCAATCCATTTGATGTGTTCATAATCTGCAGCCTTTGTCTTTGTCACTGAAGTTGCATAAGTTCGGCTTGAGACACCACTACTTAGATACGCAAGGTCGTTGTTGACGAAGTGATCAAAAGGTATTACTCGACGACCTCGTGAATTAGGTATCAATGGTAAAGGCTTGCGAAGATCATGTGGATATTGCTGTCCTTTGGGGTTGTTCCAGTCTAATTGATCAATAGTTGCTTTGCAGACTTCTTCAAGGAAATATTCAAGTTCCCCCAGACTCTTGCACGAACCTTTCATTAACTCGTATATTGGATCGGCTAATAATTTTGATGTTAGAGTATCAACTTTGAGCCTATTCATCATGAATGCTGAGAAGTCTAGAGAAGTGTCCATTAGTTTATTAAATGATTCACGAGGATCTTTTTTCTGAGCTAAAGTACTTATCCATGGTTGAACTAGTCCATGTTTAGCAGGCAAAGTCTTGTTCCAATCACGGACGGGAGTTGGAGGTTTTGTTTGTTTCTAAAATCGATCATGATGCTGAGTGGTCTCATCAACAGGTTGATCTTCAGTAAATCCTGTATTGAACTCCTTATGTGTGGGTTCTTGTAAGTCTTCGTTAGCGTGTATTGGTTCCTCTGCTTAAGCAGACTTGCCATCAGAATTTTGATGAGATTTGGACCCTTCTTTAGACTTGCCAGTTGACTTGGTAGTCTTCTCCTTTGGCGCACTAGTTGATTCAGGTTCTTTTCCAGCTCTTCTTCTCTTGGACCCTCGGTTGATCCAGCGGAGGGTTCTTCGTCTTCATCCTTATCATCTTGACATCTTTTAAACGTGACAGTATCTCCATATGTTTCAAGGATGTCTTTGTCAATTTCATAAGCGTCAACCAATGCTTTGTAGAGAGTCTTCTGCTGACTTGATCTGTCAATTGATTTGTTATTATCGATTTTATCTATGAGAATCTTCTTTAACTCGAGTTCAAATAGGTTAGCTGCTACAACATGGGATGTCTTAGCTTGATTGGATGAACGAGTCAGAACTTCAGCTTTAAGTGGGTCATTTACTAGCTTTTCAATTTTTGGCAAAATCTTAGATACTTGTTTTTTGACTTGCTTTTTGATGATTTTCCTCATATTTTCATCAAGTGTATTGCTGAAGTCTTCATTTTTAGCTTGAGCTTCATCTCTAAGTCTGTCTGACTGAAGTTGCACAACTGTTTTTACGGCTTCATTTATCTTATTGGCAAGGTACGTATCAACAATACCGGGAATTGATGAAACAGCTTCAGCAAATTGGTTTGTTTGCTTGAATTCTAAGAAATCATCTTCTAAACCTTTTACTCTATCTTCAAACTTGAATAAGGAACCAAAGGTTGGAAGATTTTATAGTGAGGTACTAGGAACAATTGTTGGTGTTGAAACATGTGTTTGTTGCTGAGGTTGAAAGAAAGGAATGTGTGGTGGAAGAAGTGTTGTTATAGATAAAGGAGGTATTTCAACATTCATAGTGACGGGAACATCTACCAAAGAAGTTGACTCAGTGTTCAAATTAAGAATGGAGTCAATACATGTATCTGGATTAGGGTTGAGCATGTTTGAAATGAAGCCTGGTGATACATAAGAACTCTGCTGTTGAACTTTAGGAGTGGCAGCTGTTATTATCACATGAGTGTCTTCTGTTACTTGAGTACCTTGAACATTAGTCTGTGGAGCATCTGTCATTTCAGTATCTCTTCCCTCCAGATTGATGTTCACGTCCTTGTATAATTCATTCACTTCTTCCTCTTCATTTATCTCCTCTTCATTCAGTTCTTCTCCCTCAACATTGACTCCTTGAGTTACTTCATCATATGCTTCATCATTAGTGGATTCAAAATGAGAAGGTGCTTGAACCCTCAGATCTGAACCCTCTTCTTCTCTATCTTCTTCGTATTGCCTTTCTTTTTTATCATGAGTGGAGAACTTAGGATGAACAAAGTCATCACCATTATTGTCTGATTTAGTCTGATCATTAACATCATCTTGACCATCATCATCTTCATTATCAGCATTATCATCATTGTCTTTACTCTTGCTTACTTCATCATCATCTTCATCGTCACTTGACTTTAAGAAATCTGTTCATCTTCAGATCCATATGTAGGTACATTGGGAACCTCTGGTATAACACCAGTTCCTTCATCTGTACCTGAACCGCTGGCGTGAGAGCTGTGGAGTTGTGTCTTGCTTCTTTCGATGGGAATTTTGTCTAAACAAGGGTTAGAGCACTTGTTTGTCATCATCATCATCTTCTCATTTAAGGTTATCTAAAGCCCTTAACTTTCATCTATTTGATTTAATTGTATATATGTGGATGTTTATGTTAGTGAAATCACCATTATGATATGTTACTTGTAAACATCGATTTTTCTTTGTAAATATAGTGTTTATGAGCTATTTAGTCATGGGGTCTATGGACACTAAAATAAAGTCATAATGGAAGTAAAAGACTTGTACACTTATGGTTATGATGTAAAAGTGGTTATGGATGAACTTGTAGTAAAAAGTTACTTATGGAGATTATGGTTTAAAAATGTTGTTAAGGACTTAATGACTTGGACAAATGGACAAATTATGAACTATGGATTATATAATATGTATAATATAGTATATTAAGAGTAGGGGAAAAACTTGTGGAAATTACTTAGTTAAAAAGTATATAAAACAAGTTTAATAAATAAGTAAATACATAGATATTAAGAGGTTTGGAATCGAATTCCAAACAGTGGATATTATGTTTTATAAATATTCTACATCTCGTAACGATTCCAAAAAGGTAAGAAACTTGTCAAACGGATAAATAACGAAAAAGTTACGCTAATTACGAGTTATACGTTAATTAAACGAATTTTATAAAATAACTTTTATAAAAACTAAATCAAACAGCAAGTTTGATAATTTTAACTAATAAACTTATTTTTTTGGATTCCAAAATGATAGAATCGTAATTTTTCATTAATAATCGAATTAGTATGATTTCGCGGGTTTTCGGTAATTAATGTTTATAAAATAATTTTATAAACTTAGAACTGTTAAAAAACACTATTCATGACAGCAAAGTTTTATTTTATAAAATGATTGAATTTTCAATAACGAGATTGTACTTGAAAGAATCGCTAAAAACGGAGCTATAACGAATAAAATATGACGTTTACGAGTATTACGTTAATTTAAGTTATAAAAATGAATTTATAACTGGTATGAACAGTAAAAGTACTGTTCATCAGAGGATCAAAAATATGAAAATGTCAAATTATGATAACTCGTCCTAATACGAAAGCGTGGGCATAAGAAACGTCAAAATCGGGCTTAAAACGCGAAAGTTACGCCAGTTTTACTACAACGGTAATTATAAACGTTTTAACTTATTAAACACAATTTTACCAAAACAATTAGATGGTGATTGATCAATATAGGAAATTATATGTGGTTATCCAAAGTATATTTTCACTAGGGTGTTTCAAATAGGCCTCTTCGGGTGGCGTATCGACGAGTTGCTGGATTTACGATTTAAAGTGTCCTAGCTCCTCATACGTTCACTACATGACCTCTTAATTATGATAGCCCGAACGATAGTATGATGTAACTAACATAGACCTTGTATATGATGTTAGGTCTAAGCAGAACGTACATTTGGTACTTATACGACCTTAAATTAAATAGGTTGCATCTGACGATTTGCGTGACGCGTTATCTGTGATATTTGGATTATCAGAACTCAAGGTGAGTTCATAGCCCCATATTTTTACGATTTCAATGATTTATAACTTTGGGGTGGAAACATGCTTTGTTTTATAAATTGGACGCAAGTGTATATTTTATATTGATTACATGTTTGCTAAGTAGCGATTAACCCAAGTTGAGGACCATCTATCATGATTGTCAATTGATAGATGTAGTTGTGAATTACATTATGTGAGCGCGAATATTATGAATAGATCTATTTGGGATTGACCATCCCGTTCGGGTGACTAGCTATCACCGGGAACGAACGTATAGCATGTCGGTTTTGGGGTGTTTCAAAAGTTATAAATCTAATCGGGGCAGAAATTGCAATTTATATACTATATGCGAGAAAAGATTGTTGAGCTTCGTTTATGAGCTTAGGTAAAATGTAATCGGGTTTTATGATGTCTGCATGTGTTGCATTATCACGGGGAAAGTCTTGCGGTCCTGCATATTATGATTTATCAAACCTATGAATTCACCAACATTATTGTTGACGTTTTAAAGCATGTTTTTTCAAGAGTTCTGTAACGCATAAGGTGCCAAGGATACATTGGTGATTTTTTGTTTTGGATGTCATGCTAAAGATATGTTTGAATTATGTTTTGTGGAAACTCTGTGTTGTGAACCTGTTTCTTTGTAATAATAATTAAGGAACAGTTAAAGCTTCGGCTATTAGTATCAAATATTTGAATGCTATTTCTGATAAAGTCTCTAAACCTTGAGCAGGTAGCTTCTTCTTTCCTGATTTAGCCACCTTAGTTGTAGATTTGAGTCTTTTACCTGGAGATTCTTTAGGAGCTTGATCAGTCTTCTCCCTGGTAGATCGTCGTACATACTTTGGTTTTGGAATCACTTTTCCAGTAGCAAGATCATAGTAAGTCTTGTATGCATCCGAATCCTTCATTGCTTGATTGGTTAGAGTATCAGGAATTATGGCATCATACTTTTGAACACTTTCATGCTTGGGGATGAATCTCATTATGGTGAGGATAGGATCATTACTAGCCATGTGCCAATCCACCTTGTTTCTTCTTGGGATTGATTAATCTTTTGACATGAAGTGGTTGATAATGACTTTGGTGAATCTTGGATAGTACATGTCTTTGTTCTTCTTAGACACCTTATTCTCGATTTAATAAAACTAAGTCTTCCCATAGAAGGTAGACATAGTCAACCTTCTTTTGGTTATACATACCCCACATGATTTAAGCCCGAGCGAGACGAAGTTAATCGAGTCCAGTTGCTTTACCACTAAGACATTTGTTGATGATGGTTTTGAATGTTCTCCAAGGTTGATATAGAGTATCAACCTTGACATCAGAGAGTGACTTGATATCTACCGGGTATCCAAGTTCTTTTATGAAAGCAATAATTTCCTTTTCAAATGGAAGATCTTTAAACTTTTGGCCAGGAAGCTTTGGGAAAATCTGAAGCATATCTTTGAAAGTTTCCAGATCAAAAGAGTAATTCTTCTTGTTCATCTTGAATTTGATATTACGCTTGTGATAAGAAACATTAGCCCAGAATGCATGCATGTAGATGGCAAGAACACTTGCAGAGATCAAGAACACTTGATACAAAGGTGTGAGAGAAAGAATGTCCAAAGCAACTTGAAAAGTGGGTTCATTGGCCTTGAATGTAGTGCTCAGTCTGTAGTTATAATTCCCAATCCTTAGACGTTGTTCTCGTGGAACAAGAGCATCGTCAAAGGCTTGATGTTGTTCTTTTGTGATACTCATGATTCTGCTAAGAAAGAATCAATATAGTTTATATATAAAACAGGTTTATATAAGATACTATAGAGACCTTTTTAGGATATGGCACTTAACGCATGCAATACATTTAGAAAACTAATCTTAGAAAGGATGAACTTAATTTGGGTTAGTTTGACTTAATCCAATGTTAACTTAATTAGATTCCAAAAATAACCAAATTTAAATTTGATATCTAAAACAAGTTTTAAGTCACCTTATAATTAGTGTCTAAGTGTTTATGATATTAGCCTTTTGTATCCTTTAAGTATGATTGTGAATCCTGTTAATTAAGTGTAAACTGCGAATTCGGTCAATATTGAAAACTGCAAGTTCGGTCAATATGGGAAACTACGAATTCGATCACTAGCTAGAATTGCCAATTCGATCACTTAATGGGAACTGCGAGTTCGGTCAGTATTATGAAACTGCGAGTTCGGTCACTAGCTAAAAAACTGCCAATTTGGTCACTTAAGGGAACTACGAGTTCGGTCAGTATTATGAAACTGCAAGTTCGGTCACTAGCTAAAAAACTGCCAATTCAGTCACTTAAGGGGAACTACGAGTTCGGACTAGAGCACTAACTGCGAGTTCGATCAACACTACAACCTGCAAGTTCGGTCAACGCCACAATCCTGCGAGTTCGATCAATACTATATCCTGCTAGTTCGGTTTAAACAAAGAATTACCCATTCGGTTTACAAACTCAAATGGTTTTAACCATGTTGTTTTCACTTCAAAATTAAAGCATACAGAATCAAAGAATTCACATGAACAATTTTAGCACCTCACAAACACAGATTTGAGCAAAAATGACAAAAAAATGAGCAAGAATCATTGAACATTCAAAATTAACTCATGAGCAAGCACTTAATATATATATTTTAGACCACAAACATAAACATATAAGCATATACAACATGACATTCACAAAACTTACAAACTTTTCTCATTAAAACTCAAAAACATATAAGTTTGACCCATAAAATCAATCAAATCCTATGCATAAGATATCTTTATTAAAAACTGATATACACGAGTCTTTAACACCCTGAAATGAACAAAACCCCTCTATCAACTTTAGTTTTCATTCAGTTTTAATTTTTAAGAACCCTAATTTGAATTTTAAGGTCTTCAAAATTAAAACCTCGTAAAAACGCAATTCCTTCGAGATGTGAGATCATTAGGGTGTAAGGAACAACGTTTTAATTATACCTTAAGCATGAAAACGAATGGATATGGTGTTGGAGATGATGACGATCGATCTAGAGGTTTAGAGAGAAAAATATAAGTTAAGTGATGTGTTTGTGTGTGTGGAAAAAGAAAAGAGGGGGAGGGGGTGGGTTGTAAAAAACAAGTTTCATTTTTGTGCACTTCTGCCCCCTAAAGTTTAAGATCTTTATTACTTTTCAATTATAAGTTTATTTAGGCATTTTAAGTTATCACATAGTCACAAATAGTCCTTGTAGTTTTAACTAGCATACCTAACAACTTAAATTTGAACATATTCTCTCTAAGGCATAAACAAATAACATTTAGGCACACATAAGCTAAACTTAATTAACTCTCCTTAAAAATTGATATTCCATTATTGTTTAAAAACCTTTATTCCATTTATCAAATGACTTTTTGAAGAAGATATTTGACATTCCCCCCCCCCCCTCAAACAATGACCCATTTTCTATTTAAAGAGCTGTAGTCATTGTTTGAGAAGTAGAATGTCTTTGAAAATCATTTTCTGATGACTTAAAGTTTATTTGTGAAAATTTAAACACCATGCAATAAGATTTCTCTTATTTTAACTCATAAGCGCACTGACACGTACACTAATGGAAATATAGAAAGCACGAGTTGTGTTGCAAAGTAAACACAAGCCTTTGCATGGTCATAAAGTAGACCATGCCCGAGAATAAATTTCTGTTATGAGGTCAAGTTTTCTTTTTAAAATACTTGTCTTTAAGATGATGACCGGGTTGCTATCTAAAATAATAACAAGCCACTTTTTGGCATGTTTTGAAAAACAATTGGAACTTCTGCTCGAACTTCATTTACAGCCTCGTATCATTATTGAATGACATTTCTAAGACCGTAAATGTTATCGATTTTCAGAAGACATGCAATTATTACTTCTTTTTATATTTTTCTCATTTTTTAATTTTTTTCTTTGGTTTTAAAATTTTATATTTTTTTTATTTTGTTTTTATAAAAGTAATCTGAAAAATATTTTTTGTTTTTATGGTTTTTAATATATATACATATTATACAGGATATTTGAATAGGTACCACCACTATTCATTAACTTCATCTGCCAATTGTTTCAGAGTCTTTGGCGTAAAACTCTGCATTACCAGCTTGTTGATAAGAAATTCAATTCTTTCTCTGCCAAGGGCTTTAGTGAAGATGTCTGCTAGCTGATACTCCATATTGACAAAGTAAAGCTCTACTACTCTATTCTTAACTTGCTCTTTTATGAAGTGGAATCTGATGTCAATATGTTTTGATCAAGAATGTTAAACATTGTTGCAGTATAAGGCAATAGTGTTTTTTTATCACAGTATATTAGAATTTTATTGAATCCAAGGCTATAGTCGGTAAGTTGTGATCTCATCCAAAGGACTTGAGCACAATAGCCTGACAAATCAATATGTTCAGCTTCAGTACTGAATATCGCAGTGCTTTTCTGCCTTTTTGATGACTAGCTAACAAGCCTATCTCCTAATAATTTCATACATCCAGATGTACTTCGTCTAGTATCTTGGCAACCCACGTGATCAGTGTCTGCATAAGCTGTTAGAGCAATAGAAGAATCCTTTGGATACCAGAGTCCCCTATTAACCGTTCCTCTTAGGTATTTAAAGATTCTTTTTACAGCATGTAAGTGCTTTTCGGTAGGCTTTTCCTGATACCGGGCACACATGCATACAGCAAATGTAAGGTCTGGTCTACTGGCTATAAGATATATAAGGGTGCCAATAATTCCACGATAGTGTGTAGGATCAACGACTTTCCCTTGTATATCTTCATCCAGTTTGGTATTCTCCACCATGGGAGTGTCCACAGGGTCACTAGATTCCATACCATATTTTTTCAAAGATTCTAGAGCATATTTAGACTAGTTTATAAAGATGCCTCTGGGACTTTGTGAAATCTGTAGTCCTAGAAAAAATGATATTTTGCCCATCATCGACATCTTAAACTTTAAACACATTATTTTTGAAAATTGGTCACATAGTTCAGGTGTAGTAGACGCAAAAATTATATCATCAACATAGATTTGTACCAGGAGGATATCTTTGACTTGTCTTCTGATGAACAATGTGGGATCCACAGTTCCTTTAGAGAATTCATGAGAGAATAGAAACTTTGACAATAGATTGTACCACACGCGAGGAGCTTGTTTTAACCCATAGAGAGCCTTTTTAAGCTTGTACACATGATTCGGATTGTCTTGATCCACAAACCCGTCCGGTTGGCTGACATAAACTTCTTTGCGCAGAATTCCGTTCAAGAATGACATCTTAACATCCATTTGGTAAACGATCATATTCATGTGAGCAGCATATGCGAGGAAAATTTGAATAGAATCAAGTCTAGCCACTGGAGCAAAGGATTCTTCAAAATCAATTCCCTCTTCTTGACGGTAACCACGAGCAACCAAACAAGCCTTATTCTTTAGAATTCCTCCTAATTCATCAAGTTTCACCTTGTAGATCCATTTTAAAGTAATAACCATTACTTTATTTGGACGAGGAACGAGTTCCCAGACTTTAAAATGTTCAAATTCATTAAGCTCCTCTTGCATTGCTTTAATCCAACATGCTTGAGTTAATACGTCTTTATAGTTTTTCGGTTCAACTGATGTGAGAAAGCCATCATAGTAACAAAATAATGCTTGTTCATGGAGTTAGAGTCTTGTGGAAATAGGTCTTTCTAGTTCACCGATGATGTTGTCTAAAGGATGATCCTTGGTCCATTTGGTAACGTGTTCTGAGTTAGGAGAAGCAGAGTGCACAACAGTTGGAATAACATTCGAAGAAGAAGATGCTTCAGAATCATTTTCTGGAATTTGAATACTAAAGAACATATCGTTATTCATGTGTACAACATCTAAGTCATGATTGTATTCTTCAACATCATTAGGAATGATGAGAGATTGAGTTTCGGGTGTTGTTTGTGAGTTACTAGGTGATGGTGCATCTTGGTCAACAGTTGTTAAGGAAGGTGAACCGGTTGATGCAGCGGGTTCTGGAGCTACTACTTCAGCAATTGGAGCAATGACTTCAGGGGCTGGGCGATCAACACTTGGTGGAGGGTTAAGTAATTCATCAAACAGTGGTTGAAACAAAATATCTTAATCTTGAAGGTGGTACAAACGGTGTTGAAGGAGGAAGGTTTGGCACGAGTCATGAAATGATTGTTGCAAGACTCATTTCATGAAGTGTGGGTCCTAAACTACTGTGTTCGGAAGCCATCACAGTCAGCTCATTAGAAATCTACATGAATTGTTTCGATGATTCGTCTGGTACGTCGGTTGTAAATTTGAAATTCTTTCTTTATGGGTGCATAGCCAATGAAAATACCAACATCAGCTTTCGGTTGTAACTTACCCAAGTTCTCACTATCATTCGTCAGATAGCAGAGTGCACCAAATACATGGAAAAATAATAAGTCATGAAGTTTGTCATGTAAAAGCTCATATGAAGTTTACCATGATGAATACATATAATGGAACGATTTTAGGTGTAACATGCGGTAGCAACTGCTTCTGCCGATAAGAATAATGGAGCTTTTGCATAAATCAGCATTGTGTAGGCAGCTTCAATTAGCGTACGATTACGTCTTTTAATGACACCATTTTGCTATGGAGAGCGAGATAACAATGTTCATAGAGATGCCAACCTTTCAAAAATTTAATGCAAAGTTTGATACAAATTTAGTTTCCTTTGTTTGTTCTGATTCCTTCGGCAGGTAGTTTAAGCGCACTTGGATCACTTGAAACTTGGAAATTATAAATCGAAGCTTACATCTATTAGACCTTAAAACTTTACCCTTGTAAATAGAGAGTAAATCATCGAGACAATGACGAGATTACTTTCTTCCATTAACACTTGTGACACGCATTGGTCCACAAAGATCCATGTGCAAAAGATAGAGTTTTTCTTAGTTGGTGTCTTCAGATTTAGGTTTGTGTGGTTTCTTCTTGCTTTTGCCAATTGCACACGCAGAATACAAATGGTCCTTTTCAAACTTTAGCTTAGGGAGACCTCGAACAAGATCGTGTCTAGCTATATGGTTGATTGAACTAAAGTTCAGATGAGACAGACATCGGTGCCATAGCCAAGACTTAGTCTTTGAGGCCTTTGACAAGAGATATATAGGAGAGGATGCCATCATATCTCCAAGAGACAAACTATACACATTGTTGCCTCGAGATCTAGTCAATAGATCAACACCTTCTAGATTACGAATGAAGCAGGTCTGTTGACAAAAAGCAACTTTAAGGTTCGAATCACATAATTGCCCAACGGAGAATAAGTTGTGTCCAAATCCTTCTACGTAGTAAACCCTTAAGATCGTAACATTCCCAATCTGATAATCACCATATCCTAATATCTTTGCCACGTGATCATTTCTGAATTTGATTGTACCTAAAAATTTATTGACGAAATTGGTGAGTTGAGAGCGATCTCTGGTCATATGTTTGGAGCATCCGGAGTCCAAATACCAGAGAATAATTTGGACGACCTGCATTCATCAAGAGAGGAAGATGGAACATCAAAAACTATGGATCCCCAAGATTTACTGGGTTCCTTTTTGTTAGCAGATAAAGATTTAATATTCTTAGGTTTGCTAACGGGAACATTAGTTTTAGATTTCTTAGCTTTCCTTGAGTAAACCAATGTTACCACAGTCTTAGGTATATCACTTTCTAGAGTAGTTGGTTTCCTAAGGGGGACTTCAGCGGTTGTGGTTATCCTAGTTAAAGGGCATGCATTTTCTACTACAGTGAAGGTCCGACTAGTAGGTCTCCAAGTGTATCCAATATTTGTAAACACTTTTCCTGTTGGTTTCCAAACTTTTCTTATTGAACTTTTCTTAACAGATTTAGATTTATTACGAACATTCACATCATTGATAAAATCAAGAACATACAAATCATGATTATCAGAAAGCATGCAACCATTACACTTAACACATAGAAGTTTAGAATTCGCATTAAGCTTGGAATGCTTCACATTTGCAGTTCCTTTAGGTTCAACAACACTGTTCTTATTTTTCAAACTAGATTTAACTATCCTAAGGTGGGCTTCTACTTTATTCTTCTGAGTACTACTTGGTGTTTGCTGAATCTTATCTTTCTTTGGATTGCCTGAAGGCTGTGATCCGCTAGCACTAGTAGACGGTTTTACTCCTGTAGAAGACAACATAGGTTTGTTAGAAACTAAGTTCGATGAAGAAGCTGTTTTTGTGTTTGTGTTTTCTGAGGATGTGACGGGCTTAGTGAATCTAACTCTTTTGTCCTTGTTCTTTGGAGTCACAGCCACTAATTTTTCACTTGAATTGTTAATGCTAGGGCAGGTTTGTCCAACTATTATAAGAAACTCCTGAATTTGTTTGGTATACTTACAAGTAGAGTCTAAGGGTTCATTTAGAGGATTTTATGATTTTCCTTGTTCCACTATTTCCCTAAGAATCACAGCTTCTTCCTGAGTGTGCTTAAGGTAGTCAGAGTGAGCTGACCTATTGTTCAACAATCTAGGGTTTAAATATTCCACATCAATCTTAAGAATTTCTGGATCAATAGTGTGTTTTCTAACAACATTATCAGCTAAACATTTTCCTTTTATTTTCTTTAATTCATCCTTTAGAGTTGTTACGGTCAAACCTTGTTCCTGAATTTTTGCATTTAAATCAGAAATTTCTACAAACTTTTAATTGACTTGATTAATTAACACATCACATTGTTCTTTTGATCGAATATGTGCTGGTTTAATCAAGTCATAAAGTTGCTTATAAGTCTGTTTCAAATGTTCATTTTCAGCATTAAGGTTTGACAGCCTATGATCTAATTTAATATTTAACGTTTTAATCTCTTCAATGTCCTTTTTGACCTTTTCCTCATTAATATAACCACTTAAAGATTTAATTCTCTCTTTCAACTTTTTGATGACCGTGTCTTTCTATTGCGACTGAGCTTTCAATTCATTTAATTCAAAATATTGATCAAAACTTGGAGCACTTTGATTTGAAATAGAATTGTCCCTTTGAAAAATTTTCTGATTAAGTTGAGTGTCAACTTCTAAAGAGATGCAATGTTTATCAAGAGTGGTAAAACTTCTGAATAGTTTATCGTAAATCTCTTTTTTAACGAAATCCTTTTTATTGAGAAGCTCAGTCTCAAGTTTGATACACTTTTCACATTCATGCACATTCACAAAAGCATTATCCATAGAAGAATTCATAATTATGTTCACAATATCTTTGTTAATGACTTGTTCCAAGAGTCGTTCGTTTTCGTTTAAAACTTGATTCATTTTAACTTCAAATGTTTTTGACTCTAAACGATGTTGTTCCACAGCCTATTCCATTTGATGAAAGATATTTTGGACTTCAAAAAGTTCATCAATCAAATATTGATCGAATGTATTAAATAAGTCCTTCTGTGCTTTAACAAATGGAATTATTTCAACCCAAAACAAGCTTTGTATGTTCAAAACCCCCACGAGCCACAGTGAATAGCTGATGGTGCCATGGTTTTCTTTCATTGACAACCACGTCAAACCAGCAAGATGTGTTTAAGTTCTTTAAAAACTACGTATAACCATTCTGCTTTAGGAAAGTTCTTTTGGAACCTCATCTTTGTGTTGGTTCTACAAAAAGGAGTGGGATTCTGAAGAATTCATAGAATTCTGATGACAAAAGGCATTTACAAATAATTTATTTGATAGAACAAAATCGTGTTTCAAAATCTTAAGAAAGTTGGTTAAGAACAGCATAATCGACTGGTGTAGTATTAACTTTCTTTTCTAACATCATAGGATCTTGTTGTTTTAAAATCATTTTTGAACGACTCTCTTCAGCAAGCATAAGGGTCTCTTCAGAGTCAAGACTCACAATAGAACTAGTATTCTTAATGACATTACCATCATAAAGCTTTGGTTCCAACTGCTGAGCTTTCTTCAGATAGAAAGGATTTTGAAAACCTAGAGATTGTTTAGTGGTATGATCATAGAAAAACTGAGGTTTCGTCAATATATGAACAGTTTGTGCAGATTGATCTCTTTTAAAAACAATATTATGTAGCTGCTTAATCCTCTTTTCTAAAGCAATCTCTTTATAAATATTTCTAGATTCTTCTTTCTTAAAATCATTTTTGAGAAGAGTAACTGTTTGCATTAAAGATTCATTTTCTTTTAAATGTTTAAAAAGAGTTTGTTTAAGACGATCAATCTCGACAGACTGTGTACTTGAATCTGAAACGTTATCTTTACTCTTTAAATCAATATTTTGTCCTTCTTTCAAAACTTTAACTTGTTCCTTATATCTTTCAAGCTCAACAGTTAAAGTATCATTGACACTTTTATTGTCCAGATTTATCTTGGTACAATTAACTACTTAGGTTTTCAGTTGTTTAATCATAGACAATATCAGTGCATCTTGTTGTATAAATAAGCTAGAATTCTGAACAACTGCTTGTTGTGATTCTATCACATACTGAGAATAAGGAATGATATTGCTATCACTAGTTATTTCAGTCTCTGAATGGTTCACAACATTTGACTGTTCAGAGGAAGGTATCACTTGCACACCTTGATTAATCATATTGTTATCCACATTATCAGGATTGTGTACCTCAACGAGAGCATTTGTACCATAATGAGATAAATTCGCCAGGAGATCAACTTTAGCAGTGTTGAGTTCATCACAATCAGAGTCTTATGCATCCAAATCATCGGCTTGATAAGAAGCATTGTGAGTAATGACAGTCTGTGTGGCTTGACCTTTTGTAGTTCCTGGATTTGCCAAAAATGCTAGTTCCTCCTCATGTAGAATTTGACCATTTGCTTGAGCTTGTACTAGAAACACTTTATCCTTAAACCATGAATCATCCCGTTTCCTTTTAGGTTTAGTGCATTGTTTGGACATGTGTCCTTCTCCTTTGCAGTTATAAAAAATAATAGTCCTTTGTTTCCAAGAATTGCTTCCACTTGCTCCTGGAGTGTAGGTCTGATGAAATCAAATAACGTCTATTTTATAGCATCATTTATCCCATGTTATAAACCCATTTTGTATAGTTATTGCAAAGAATTGTTACTTAATCATTTATATTTAAGAATTGCAGTAATTATGGAGTAATTGGTGAAAGTTAGCAAAAGGCGTGCATTCTGGAACTTAAATGAAGATATTTTGAAGATTACTATTCTGGAGACCAATACGCCATATCCATCAAGGAAGATACAGCGTATTCGTGCCTGCACTCACCAAAGACCATAGAGGAATAAAGATCAATACGCTGTATCTAAAGAGAATCAATACGCCGTATTCAAGATATGGAATCAATATAATATTCTAGAAGATATCAAGCGTGGTCCCTACTCTAAGAAATCCCCAATACGCCGTATCCAACTCTTGGATACGCCGTATCCAACCGACTTCCAGACCTTATAAATAGAAAACTCAAAAACGAGTTTTAAGGGTGCTAAATCATATTCTCGATACCTAAACCACAAAAGTCGATTTTTAGAAGAGAAAAAGAGCATAAGAGGTCGAGCAACATATTTAATTCCATAAGAGACAACGTGTAATTCCATATACTTTAGTAATCTTTCAGTTTTTTGTATCATTTGTTAACTCGGTTAGTTTATCTTGGCTAAATAATTGCTCTTGTATTTATTATGACCTTTGAAGGCTAATACCTTTAGGTATTAGCCATTATTATGAAGATCTAAATGTTTGGTATTTGTTTATCTTGATTTCTTAATTTATCGTTAAGTGTTTATTTATGTTTATCAATTTATACTTGTTTACGTGCTTTTGTATGCGACCTATCATTCAACTGGATCTAGTGAAGCTGACCAAACAGATCTAGAGTCTGGGATAGCTCTCCATATAGTAATTTATACATCTAGAATCATAGTTACACAAATATTATCCTTCTAAGTCTGTGTCTAGGATACGCTTCAGGCTTAACTAGTTAATTGGATATTGCCAATGGTTTATTAATCGTGTTGACTAGCAGGTGACCTAGATAATTCAACAAGTAACGTTCTGATTCCATTAGATAGTTGGACAAGTGGACTACTAGTGTATAAATTGCCATTAAGCGGTAAGTGGGTAAAGTCTTTATGAGCTAGGGTTTAACAAGATCACCATTGCTTTAATCCCTAAGATAGATTATAATCAACAAATAAGGATGCTTTATGCGGATGCTTTAATTGTGACAGAATTATTGTGTCTAGGTCTTAAGATGATGTAACGCCTAAGTCTTACGAATGATATGCCACCTCGAGAGAAGAAATCATTGCACTAAATAAACAAACCAATGTTCTAATCAGATTAATAATGGTTAATACAGTTTTCTTATATAAGGTTCGACCGCTCTTTTACCTTTTGTTAATTAGTTTGCGTAGGTCAAAGTGCTTTGAATTGATTAAAGACACCAACCAAACCGTGCCAGTCTCTCAGGCTGAAAACCCCCTTTTCCCGTAAGAATTAAGATTTAGACTGACATAGGTTTAACATAGGTCTAGAATAGAATAGAATTAACATAGATTAGATAACCAAGATATTAATTAAATTGATAGATTTAACCTCGCTTCAAGTGTTCGACACCCTACTTACCATGAAACTACTACCGATCGGGTACACTGCCCGTTAAAGTGTTGTTTTTGGTTTAGTCGGCAAAATCTAAATTTAAAACTTGAATCATCTTAAATATACCATACAACGACAACACATCAAGTTTTTGGCGCCGCTACCAGGGAGTGAAAATTAATCTTGATTTTTATTTGATATTTTGGTTTTTAACATTAGATTAGATCTAACCCTTAGGATTAGTGTAATTTAGATTAGTATATATTCTTGTATATTTTGTAATATTTGTATATTTGTATTTAATTGTTTGCTTGTATATATTCGTGTGTTTAATTGTTTGCATATTTAATTGTTTTTCTTAAATACTCTGTTTTGGTCGACAGTTGAATACGGCGTATCCACTACCATCGGATACAGCGTATCCAGTTCTTTGTCCAATACAACTTATTAATCCCAACAGATTAATACAGCGTATTCACTTCTATTAGATACGACGTATCGATCGTCTAGAATAAAAGCTGAAATATTTGATTTTCGTGCCAAATTTTTTACCTTTCTCCGGGATAAATCCTACTGATTGTTTATCCCTTGTTTCAGGTAGTGCATGACAAGGAGTTCTACGAGCGAACTATTTACACCTTACAAAGAACCTGAACTAGAATTTTGATCATCAAGGAGACACTTTATAACACCCCGTGTTTTCAAGTCATTGACGACGTCAATGAATCTACTATTCATTTTTGGTGTTATACGCGTTTGCTTTTAATTTCATGTATTAAGTAAAATAGCGTAAGTTAAAAACGATCATTAAATGTAAACGGGCATCAAGCAATTAAACGTTACATCAATCAAGTATTAAATAATTATTTTGAGAATAATTATGGTCTTTGTTCATTTTATTTTTATCGGTTGCGTAAAATTTTTACGTTTCGCGATAAATTAAGTTTAGGCATACCCGGAACCACGAAAACATTTCTACGCTTCAACAAATACCCACTTTTATACCCAATACCTAAAAGTTACTCAATATTATCACATATATGTTGGCTTAGAGCTTAATCTGATGGAATTGGAACCATTAATCAATCACATAACGGAACCAAGGGGCGTCCATGATAGATTCCACCAGCGGCATACGAGTCAGACGGTATCCGTTACCAATCAGCAACGGAAGACAAGTGCGACGGAACTCCAGAGCAGGAGGAGCAAAAGCCGGGAATAAAAGATCAGAAAAACTAGGACAAACTCACGATGTTGTAAATATGCGGATCGCGGTACAACCGATCCAGGAAAACCTTCCGAAGCAAAAACAATTATTTTTATTGAACATATTCTAAAACCCATCGATTAGCAGTAGGGGCTTTCGCAAGAACATTCATCAATAAAAATGCGAACCATCTTTGACCCGAAAAAAACACCTTCCCCATTTAAATCCCACACCCATCTATCCTCCATATTAGACAACAAAGTTCCTTCAATATATGTTTGAAGAAGAGCTAATTGAGAAGATTCAACCCCTCCTCTAATAGAACGACGAAGAGAAGAGGTAACCGAGAATTGCAGTTTATCAGCCACCGTACAATCTTTATTAATCTCCAAAGCATAAATTCGTGGAAACATAACACGAAGTTGAGTGTCACCAATCCAAACTTCATTCCAAAATTGCGTGCGTAAACCATTACCCACACGAATATGACAGTGAGAAATCAGGTCCACACCACGATCTTTAAGCATATGCACCTCCCGAATAATGGATTTCTCAATGTCAAGTAACGAAACAAGAAGAATAATTATAATATAATGAGGAGCCATGCATAGACAAGATGAACGACACCACAATGATTATCCCGTGGAGATGAATCTCCTTAAACCCATTTGAAAAAGGAGTGCCCCTATTTAAAGCATAAAAACTTGAGACACCTAAACCTCCATACTTTTTGGACGCAAGAACCTTGGCCCATTTGATCCACACTATTTTCCTCTCGTCGCATTGAACAAACCATTGACCAAAATTTCTTACGTAAGACTCCATCGTTGTAACACCGACTTAGGGAACCTTATAGATGGACCTATTATAAATAAGGTGTCGACCCAAAGAAACCACTTTAAAAGATAATCATTTCCCCAACAGAAAGTTTAAGTTTCCAATTAATAGACGAGCCCTTAATTTACCAATCGTATCGTCCCATTCCCGAAGAGTCGAGCTTATTACCTACAAACCATCACCCTTAAGTATTTAAAAGGGGTTTTCATATCGAACAACCAAATTATAAACTGCAGCAATAACAATTCTCCATCGATATCCCCCGAAAACCCTCCAAGAATGTGATTTATTTCTTAAATTGATAGCGAGGGAATCCAGACAACAAAGAAAAAACAATGAAGAATGTGAGTAAATAACAAATAGATTAGCAATAGACCACATCACCAATAAATGACCGCATCATCCGCATAAAAAAAGATGGAAATATTAAGAGACGAACCAATTATGATGCCCTTAAAAATCCCCCAGCCTCGATGGCTCCTATATAACGAAGATGATAGAGACTCCCATAATTAAGAAAAAAAGGATATTTGGGCCAAAGGAACCTCCATGCTTCAACCCATAATGAAATTGGAATTTCGTAACGTTGTACTACCATAAGGAGGACAAAGCCATACCAAGAGGTAAACAGACCCCTAATCCCGAGCAACCCTTTAGAACCAAACCAAAGCCTAGACACATCTTTTAAAAAATCCCACCTTATCAATCTAGAAGCCTTGGCAAAATCAACTTTAAAAAACACCATGCTTGTTGTTTCTTATCTGCACCAAGACACTCATCTCTACTCTTCGTTTATGATAAACGGGCCATCAAGAAATTTTGCCTATTAGGAAGAAACGTCGTTTGAACAACCGATATAAGACCAAAGATGATCGATCAAAGTCGAGGGCTAATATTTTTGTTACAACTTGTAAAGACTCCCGTCAAGCTAATTTGGACGCTAATCATTTACGAACTTTAGGATCAATGGTTTTTTCCGAAATGAGGCGCAATGAAAGAGGAAGTTTACCATCCTCTAGATAATAGCTATGATCGAAAAACCAATTCCACAGCGCGACAAAAAATCATACCTAAAGTGTCCTAAGAACTTTCAAAAAACTCAAAAGTGAACCCGTCTGGTCCAGGAGATTTATTCTCTCCACAGCCCCACACAGCATTACGCACTTCATCTCTGGAGATCGGACTCTCCAACATGTCCAACTGATCAGAAGGACAATCGATTAGGTATGTAAATTAAGTTTACATCTGTTTGCAATATCCGAGGCTACGAAACCGATTAGCAAAATGAAAACGAAATTCTTCTTTGACACGACAGGGATCATCCACCCATTTTGCCATCACCATAACCACCTTTATAGCCAAAGTCGCGGGGTCGTTTAGTGATTAATGATTGCCAAGAGAAAATTTGAGTTTTCAAATCGCCCTCGTAGCCCACTCGGAATCTCTTAGCCTTTTGCATAAAGTCATAAGCAACGGAAGACTTAATTCATGTATTTTTTTAATAAATCTAACCGCAGTCAGAAGAATACATCATTAAAACGCCCCATTGATCAATAACTTTGTCAATATGACACATGCTTGGAACGGAGAATCCACAAGACGACCAGATTGATATCCTTTTTTGCAATCAACAATGTAACCCATGAACGAATCTCCTTTTTTCAGGATTTTGGTAATCTTCTTCGTTGAATCGAACCATCTTATTATTATCATCAAGATCAATATTATTCCAAGTTCCCCCCCCCAAAAAAAAAAAAAAAAAAAACACTATTAGATCGAGAGCTCTTGGTTAGGGAAGACTAGAACGCAAAAGAGTGTAAGGTCCCGAAAAGGGGAAGGCCCCATAATCATTGACCACTCTCTCTCTTTTCCCGAAGTAAGATTTGTCTATGATCAAAGAGGTGCCTATCAAGACAAATACCCAAAGATAGGGAATAAAGAGATTAAACCATCGAAACAAAAAAAATACGATCTAATTTATCACATTTTCTTAGTCGACTGAAAAACCAAGTGAAAGAGTACCCTTCCAATTTGATTACAACAAGCCACCAGTTTCTATGATATAAAACATAAGATTCAATAGCAACCCTTTCTCATTGTACACTGAACCCAAACGATCCTCCATGCATCTAACTTCATTAAAATCGCCCATAACCATACAATGACCATCCCAACGGCTGATAAGGGACGAAATGTAGCTCCCATATCGAACGCTTCGCTAGTAGATAGACCGAGGGGCATATATAACACCACAGTTAACTTCGCCTGATTAAAACCCATCGACCCCATAATACAAGCAACAAAATGTCCGAGACAACATGATTGCTCCTTTCCGGAAAACACTTGGATACCATACACCAAAAGATACCACCAGAATCCCAACCTGCTTCGCTAATAGTATACTCGAACTTATTGTTTACCACCATAACACTTTAACATCCATATACAAAAATAAAATCCAACTTGGTTTCTTGAACAGAAAGAAATTCACTGTTTTTATTGTTTAACTCCTTTTTAAAAAAAAAAAATTCCAATCTTTTCATAGCCTTGGATCCTAGGCCATGAACGTTAAAGAAAAACAATTCATTTGAAACACCCGTGAGCCTCCTATGTGACCCAATAATTTCTCTATGTCCATTCATACATCCTCCATATTGAACCCCATATATTGCCAAGCTTTAATCATATCGTCTATATCCTTTTTTCCAATACCGACTACCTGCTTTTTTTTTGGAATCGATACTAGGGGAAGCATGTCATTAAGGTTTTGGCATCCTCCAAAACGCGAGGAAATAGACCCTTCTTACGACAGTTTAGACAAAGAATTTTCCATACCTGAACCCCTCCTGTGCCATCAACATGTTGGAATTCTCTCTCAGGTTAAATCCAGGTGGGAATGAATCACTTGAATCCAAACAGAAAAAAAAATTTGCCTCGCCTTCGTCACGTATATTAAGAAGAGTGTAAAGGTTAAATGATCGCTAGAATTCTCCTCTCGTGGGGTGACAGATTCTGAGTATGTCATGCCCCAAAGAATCAGCCCTTATCATCAAAAACTGTACAGACACACCTTCAAAATCATTTTCGTCGTCCAAAATTCCATCCCGTCACCCCCCCCCCTGCTTACTAAATGTCACCATTTAATCTCTTCAGCACCGTTAACGAATCTTCCTCACCTCAGAATAATCACACTTCCTTATTATCATTAAACGTTTGGAGACTCAGACGAATAACTCCTTAGCTCTTATAACAAAAATTTTGCCTCGAACAATAATCTTGAATTTCTCAAGAATATTATCCTCAAGTTTCGTCTTAATACAGATACGTTTACGAGCAAAACAATCCTCCTTGTTATCTTCAAGTTCTATCACCTCCAACCCAACGGACCCAATCCTTATAGAAGTAGGTCGCGAAACGACCAGGCGTGTTGAGGGACTCCCTCTATATCATCCAAACATCTGCCTCCCTAGATACAAAATCTGGCTGGGCCTTACATAATTGACTAAACCAAGACGCAACACCAACATGTTTCATAAATCTACATTTTGGTCTGGACCGATGTTAGCTCAATCATAACCTATAGGCCACCCAAATACGCAAGCCTCACATGCTGGAAACCTCATTCGATAAAGAAACGCTAAGTTTATTAAATGAAGAAAAATCTTGACTTCCCCCATAAACAAAGTTATCAAGTTACTACTTCCATACCAACCACACATTCATCATCCAGACATGCAGAGGACAGGCTATATGATTAAAATTATAGGGATACTTTTAAAATCGAAAGCAATGAGAAGCCCCTTTAGCAACAGGTCCTAGTTGAATATTTGCCGAGAGGAGTGATTAAGAGATGACAAACTGACAACATTTGGCGTGTAGGATGCATGCGGCAATCCATAAAGTGCACAGGTTACCCACAAGTCGATCAACATTATCAACCTTAATAAATCGAAAAACGCAAACCTTTCCCCGCTTTCGATTTCATCGAGGAAATGAAAACATCAACAACATCCCCATAACCATTACACACCACCCATAGAATCCCTTTAAGATGAGAGTGTTGTCCCCAGGAAATTCATAACAAAAATATGATTTGGAATCAACCGGTGTGTGGTCGATCGTTATTGAGCGAGCCCTAGCCGCCATAATAAAAATGGAAAATTAATCTTGAAACCAATGGAACAGTAATCGAACACCAAAAACCTAATGATTATGTACGAATCAAAATAAAGAACAATGAAGGGACCCGATCAAAAAAGAACAACCCTAAAAACTCAAAAATCAAATGTAATGATATTCAATCAGAATTAGAGGATCGAAAAATCCGAAACCCTAACCCTAAAAAAACTCGATAGTCTGATCCTATGAAATTTAAGGAGCATTAACAAGATTTAGATCACCTAAACGAGCGTTATTTGATGAATGATAATCAAACAGCATAAAGAAGATCGATCAATGAAAATCAATTATTTGAAATCGCCATGGCCTCTCCACTTTTGAAATTCAAACAGTTTGACTGTTTTGAATGGATTTGGTATTGATTAATAGATTTGGTATTAACTGGTTTGTAGGCATCTAGTTTAACCAACTAATGCAACCAAATAGGGTATGTATGTCCCGTGAAAAACATTTAATTAATGCAATGTCTGAAGACGAGTATAGTGCAAGTGAAAATATTTGACCTGGTTCTCTATAACCTTGGCACTAGATACCAATCTGTAACACCCCTAAATAGGGTCGCAGCGAAATATGGGTCTGAGAGTGTTACTTCATAGATCAATAGCACAAGATATGAGAACGACCTTGATTCGTCGATAGTATATATATAATATATAAGCAAACTCTCAACCAATTACCTTTAGCCAAGGATTGGATAAGATTTCACAAAAATAAAATATATATGTTTCCGAAAGTATGATTTCCCGGGTCGTTATGTCCTAACGAGGTGGGAAATTTGAGAATCGAATGACGAATTGATAATTGATGCTTGAATGAGATGATGATTTTATTGGTTTTCTATTTCTACTAGTTAAATATGTAAAAACGATTAAATAAAACCTAAAAACGAAAGCAATATACATAAAACCTAAAAACGGTCACGAAAAACGAGGGTTCAAAAACCTAAACGATTTGCAATTTAACCCAAACAATTTTTTAAACTAAAATATATTCTACTTGACGAAAAACGAAGTTTTAAAAAAAAACAAGATCGAAAACGGAGTTCGTTTGGATCAAAAACGAGTCAAATCAAAAACGGTTTGAATCCCGATCTTAGAAAATAAATTTCTGAGACAAAATGACCCCTATGAAAAAATTTACAATTTTCCTAGAACTATAATGCCAAACGAGGAAGAATTTTTAAAAAAAATTGATGATTTATTGTCTGACTATTATTTTAATTATATTTTAGCTTATTTTTTTATGATTTTTTAAAGTTTTTAAACAAAATAAATTATAAAAAATACTAGACGTTTATAAAAAATTCTAGAAAAATTACACAAAATAGCTTAAAGGATGAAGGTCTTTGAAAAAATAAGAAAACTTACACAGCTTATCAAATAAGCGTGTAATAGCAATGAACACATAATAAGGCTCCTGGTCCAATAAAGATGTTTTATAAATAACAGTCCTAAGGTCTAACCGAAACAGCCCAAACGGCGCAGTTGGTAGTGTGGTGTGTGTTTAAGAGGGTTGAGGGTTTTGAGGTCCCGGGTTCGAGCCTTGCTCACCCAGGACTTTGGCCTTCCCCCCTTTTTTTTGAAATTTTTTCTTTACAAACTTGTTGAACACACTAAAATAAGCACTTTTAAATCTTGGAACTTTTTATGAAAGCTTAATAAATAAGTTGGAAATAGCACTTGAATTCGACATACTTAGCTTTTTAACTAATTCTCAAACTGTTAATAAGCAAATAAGTTCAAATAAGTTTTAACTATACTAAATAAGCTAAAAATGGCTTAAGGCCATCATAATAAACAAACATAAGCAAAATGAGCACAAAATAAGCAACAGAAAAGCAAAAATAAGCAAATAAGCTCTTAAGCCAAATCTGATCAGAAAAACAGTCTGAGTTGCTACTTTAAAGCATAAAAATTAACCACCAAACCATACTTAAGCAAAAAGGGCTTTTCCACTAAAAAGCCCAACCTATAAGCTATTAGAAACAAGAAACTTTAATCATTTTGAATCACAAAAGAGCTATGAAAAGCTTCATGAAAAAGCTAGTTATCTCTATTTTCTTTTTACTTTTGACAGATTTTGAAAAAGAAAAAGTGGCAATTGCAGCCTTGAAAATAAGCAACCAATTAAGCTATAAAATGGGAAATAAGCACAAAAAGATAAAGTATGGCCTAAAAACTACTTATGCTCCAAAAATTAAATCCTAAATCCTACTGTAACTTACCTAAAAATGATCATGAAAAAGGCTGCTTGACACTTTTGATGTAACTTGACAGAATTGACCAAAAATGCATAAGACCAAAGGCTGTCTTAAACTCCCTTTTGACACTTCATTTTGAACTCAAAATAGACACAAAAGTGATACCTAAAGACTTTTTATCTAAAGCTTATGAAATAAGCTGTTTCGAGATAGCACATTTCCACAGACTTGAACCTTCAACACTTAAATCTTTAAAATCCAACTTTTAACTCTAAAAACTTTTCAAAACAACTTAAAACTTACTTAAAAATGATGACAAATTAAACCAAATGACCTGACCCATTGCAAATCCTATTTTGACCCATTTTGCTAGTTATCCCAAACACTCCTTTATCTTTTCAAATGGCTTTTTAAAGCTATTAAAAACTAGTTTTAGGCTAAACTATTTAAAGACAGAGTATTATTAGGCCATATTAAAGATCATGAATGAGCAAAAAGAAACCAATAATAAGCACATATCAATAAGCAATAAGAACAAGCAGTATATAAGACTTCTTTAGACAGTTTTGACTTAAATTCTAAACCTAGAGATAGAAAACTAAAAGACAAGCATATTAGCATCAAAACACGATAAAAAAAAAATCAATAATAAACTAATATTAAAGGCAATAAATAACAATTCTAGATTAGAACTAAATAATTAAGAAAATAAAGTAAAAATAGAGACTACAAAGGGTCCAAAAGTATAACAGTAACCTAAGGTCTAAACCTATCAAACCCTAAGTCTACTTTTTCTGATCTATTTTAACCCAATGGTCCATACAATTTTGACCCAAGCACGCAATAAATAAGATGTTCTGGCTTATTTGACTTTTTAAAAAGTCAAAATTTTGACTTAAATTCGAAATACTAGTAAGCTATCTTCATTACAGCCGTGGGTTTAGTCCTTGGTAGTTGTGGGATTGCCAACTTGGCAATGGGTTTAGTGGAGGGGGAATGAAGTCTTTGTCTGGATAATTCGTGGAGGTTGAGTGTTTTGGGGAGAAGGAAAGAGTCACGGGTTTTGGGATTTGTTATGGTTATGGCGGGAAAAGATGTTTTATTAAGGAAGGGGATAACCAGGTTAAAGTTTGGTGATTAACAACTTTGGTCCCTCAGAGTTATATGTCTTATTGCATCCATGGTCCTTTGTGGATTATGAGTTTGAGGGTTTGGCAAGAAAGCCCCCTCAACTCTTATATGATTATTACAAAGTCAGTCCTTGTGTTATAACTTTAAGGGGTTGGCAGAATTGCCCCCTTAAGTTATATTTCCCTAAAATTGCATTTCCACCCCTTGAGTCTTTTATCCTTTTCTTTTAACTTTGAGAATTGGCAAGTGTGGTCCCTCAAGTTGTCTTTTCTGCTTTAGTTTCTCGGAGTTGACTCTGACTTTGTCGGGGTTGACTTTGACTTTGACTGTTTGACTTTTCTGTTGACTTTTTAACTTGGTTGACTTTTTGGCTTCGATTTGGCTTCGTCTTTTGAAACTTTTCCATTCCGTGCTTGGTTTTGTCTTTTTTGGCTTTGTTTTTTGTCCTTTTATGTGATATAACTTTCCTACACAATACAAATGCAAAACAAACATATTTTTGTCAGTTTTTCGTCATTTAAGTCCGTTTTTAATGGAAAAAGGTATGTGTAATTAAGCACATACCAAGGATATTATCAGCCTATGCTTGCGCCTTAGATTTTAAATTATTCCAAATGGATGTAAAAAGTGCATTCCTGAACGGTTTTATCAATGAGGAGGTATACATGGCATAACCTCTGGGATTCATTGATTTCGAAAAACCGGATCATGTTTATAAACTAAAGAAAGCTTTATATGGTCTTAAACAAGCACCCAAA
>BQNB010049727.1:0-41902 GCA_026074375.1 Tanacetum coccineum
CTCAAATTTTAGAAAATCCCTTAAACACTTTAAAAAAACTCGCCACGTTATGCGCTATAGCGCGCTTTATCACGCTATATTTCACGCTACGCCTAGAGACGACGCTTTGGCCTGTTTCGTAACGTGGAGGCTACGCTTCGCGCTATGGCGCCGCTATAGCGCCGCTATATCCCGCCTTTTAGAACCCTGAATATAACTTATCTCTAATATTTAAAGAAAGTTACTATTTTTAGACCTTCCGTTTTTAGAACCGAATAATGATCTTAAAACTATTAATTTAAATAATATATTAACCGACCTTTAGTTTTGACCCGCTATATCTCAACTTTTAAAGCAGACAATCCTCGCGGTAAAGTAAAACGTCATTACGAACAACTTTCGTGTTTCGCCGAAAGGCTGAAACGGACCCGAAAGTGTTCAAATCGTTTAATTAATAAATGTGTCATTTTTAATATATATTAAAAATAACATATTTTCCCACTAAAGTGTATATTCCGATTACACCCCAGTTTCTTCGTTATTTGAACTTAAAAGTCCCGTTTTATATCAAAACATCCGTATAATTATAATTTGTTATATTTTGTAAATCAAAATATAATTTATCAACATCTCGATTCCCGAATCTTATGTTTCGATTTTTGATATTTATTATTCGGTATAAAAGGTGTCAAGGTCCATTTTTGGTCCAACTCTCGTCTCAGATATATCCAATATCTCTTATACATCAATATAAGTCCCGTTTTAATATTTATTTCATATTTTACTTAGACGCGCAATTTATAATATTTTTCATCACATTTTATATAAATCGATTAAATGAAACAATTTATATATTTTCGTGTTAACCAAACTCACTTTAATTCGGTGTCATCCCACAACTCGACGCACCCCGGCTGATGGACAGCCAAACGCACCCTTGTGCGTGGCTGTTAAGCCAAACGCACCCTAGTCTCGTGTATAATAAAACCAAACACACCCTTGTATTATTTTTAACCCAACCCCGACAGCCCCTCGGCTGTCCCGGCTTTTCGACAGCCAAACAAACACCCCGATGCCCCGGCTGTCCCTAGCCAAACCCAACAAACACACCCCTTATAATGGCGGCAGCCCGCCAAACGCGCCCCATAGTGGCGGTTGTCGCCCCCCCTTCGGCTGCCTATCAACAAACCCATTAACACCCCTAGCTACTATAAACCACACGCACCCTTTTTGGTGGTGGCTGCTATAAACCCAACCCGACACACACCCACCCCCCGGCTGTTTCGACAGTCACAACCGAACGCACCCTTGCGGGTCTGACCCGCAACCCAACACACCCCGTGGTGGCTGTTTTGGTGCGGCTGACCCGGAACCAAAACGCATCCTTTTCGGTGATATAAACCCACCCGCACCCTTTTGGTGCTTGTACCACCGAAACAAACACCCTTGTTTCTATACAACCCAACGCACCCTCGAGGTGTTGTGAACCCACAACCAAACGCCCTTGTTGCTGTGAACCCACAAACCAAACGAACACTCCCTAATTTGTTGCTCCCGGCTGTTAACACAAACCCATACGCACCCTTGTTGGTTGTTATAACCATAACCCGAACCCAACACCCCTTCGTCGGTGGTGTTTCCCACCCGAACCAAACGGACCCTTCTTGGTGGGTTGACCACCAAAACAACCACCCTTGTAGGGTGGCTGCCCAAACCGAACACCACTTTGTGGTGGTTTCGGTTGTATCAAACACCCGCGAAAATTGATGGTGGGGTTCGGTGGTGATGATGAGGGTGTGATGATGATGGTATGATGAGAGTGATGATGAGGGTGGTGGCGTTGTTGCTGTGGCTGCCGGATGGGGAGGGAAGACGGCGCGTGGAGGAGAGTGTATATGGGGATCGGGTAGATCGTTAGGTGGGGAGTAATTTTGGTCTTCGCCGGATATGTCCGCCGGAAAAGTTTTCCGGCGGCGGCGAGTGGTGGCCGGCGGCGGGGGAGTGGTGGCCGGATAATTGGGGAAGAAGAAGAGGTGAGAGAGATGTGTGTGAATATATGAGATGATAATGAAAATTTTATATAAGTTTTATATATATATAAATTAAATGTGACAAGTTAAATAAGTTGAGGGGTTAAAAGTGTAACATTTTTATTATAGTTTTTTATAAATATCGTTGGGGACCTCATTTTGAGCGGCTTAACGATGATTCAACGGCATGAAACTTGCGCCAATTGTTTTTTCATAATCATTTATCCGATAAAAATGAGTATTCACTTGAAAAAAATTCATTAAATATTTTTAAACATATTACAAAATTATTTGTTATTCATTTGTGAACCGGTTTACGCTCCGTCTTAAATAAAAATGGATTTATTCAACTCGTAATAGTCCGCTTTTTCAAAAACGCTTTTAATTAAAAATATGAATAATTTTATTTAATATATTTTTATTAAATAAATGACTGATAACTAAAAACAAATATTAATTGTTTTTTGTGTGTCCCCGTTGTATATAGTTCGAATAATGTTTTTGCCGTGCTGTTTTTTCTCCCCTTTTCGGCTCGTTTCCAGGTCTCGGCAAAACTAAAAAGTTTATCATGAATGTCATTCCACATTCAAATTGGCTTTAGAGCCGAGTCGTGAAAACGTGATTTAGATGATCGTTCTTATAGGTCAAGCCATACCCTAAAAATCAAAGATTGAAATCGTCATTCTAAATTCGAAAATTCTCGGATGTTACACATAGCCTGATCACCTATGTAAAATTCAGGAAGGACCATGTCATGCTGAGAGTAGTCACCTTAAAACTTTTTGTTAAGAACTAGTTTTCTAATGATATCCCCAAAAAGCAAAGTTTTTTTATGCGTGTTTATAAAACATGTTTGTCATGAGAAACTGAATTAGCAATCATAGTAACTAAGTAGACCTTTACTCCACCTTACTACATAGACTTGACATCATCTTACGCCAAACCCAATGTCAAAAAGTCGAGACACAACATTAATCACCCTAGGATAATTCCCCGTCAAGTTTGCTCGCCATTAAGGAATTTAGTAAATCATCCATTCAAATGTCGATGCAATACCGTAAAACTTAGTAATTGTGACGTTATCATAGGTATAAATTCGCTATCACCCTATAAAGGAAAATGTTATAGATGCTACTTTAAGCCGAAAGGAACAGATAAGACTACTAGGATTCAGATTTTAGTCACAACAAATAGATTTTTAAACCGTCGTCACAAATCTTGAATGCTCAAGCTGAAGAAATTAGGAAAGTGAACGTTGAGAACAAAATTATTCATAGTATAATCAAGGAGTTGAAACCCGTACCAATGATATTCTATATATTAAGAAAACAAAATTGGTTACCACGTTCTTCGAAGACTAAAATAAGCATTCTATAGCAAGTACCCGCACCCATTTACCAACACCACTCTGGAAGGCAACCTAAACTAAATTTCAGGACAAAAATCTTTTAACATGAAGAGACCATGACAATTCGCATTTTTTAGTTTATTTTACGACAATAAACTCAAAACTATTTACTTTGGACTTTTAGGCGTTTATTTTTAATTTCAACCGTTAAGTTAAATCACGTAAACTAAAAATCAACAATCAACGTAAACCAACATCAAACAATTAAAAGTTTACATTAAATAAGTGTTATATAATTATTAGGAAGATAATTTATAACTTTTCATATTTTATATTGCGAGTTTTACGTAAAACATTTACGTTTTTCATTTTTAACATTTATGCATGCATGTAAACCATAATACCTCTCCGTACTTTACCAAATACTCACACTTATACACAGTACTCAAAACTTAATCAATCCATCCCCCTAATATATATATAAATGCTTCCACTTCCTACTAACTCCATAAACACATTATTAAATAATTTCCTCTAACCATAAGACATACATGCTAACATAAGATCCTAAGGATTATACAAAAGAGCCACCAACATGTTTTCTTCCCTTGTTTTTCTTCCAAATCACACACATACAAGTGATGAGGTGTCATTTTATACACTATTCTAGGGTCATTTAACCCCATAAATCATGCAAATATGCCTAGATTATGTGCTTAATTATCTGTTTTCAGGTTTTTAGCACTTAGATGGTAGTTGGAGTAAACACACGTGACTTGGGCTCATTTGGAGAAGAAACGGACACGATTACGGACCTACACCAAATCTCTTGAAGAATCGTGTTCATAGATCGTGGAGACGGGGTCGCAGGCATAAAGCGACGCCGTCGTGATCTATCCAGTGACGGCGTCAGAAAACTAGCGACGACGTCAGGACATGGCTGACTTAAAGAGGATCTAGAATCATCTACGTGGCGACGGCGTCAGGACTTCAATGCGACGCCGTCGCAGCGATTTTCCTATATATTTTAAACCGATTTTAGGGTTTTAAGGGTGTAACTTTGTATAACTTTTTGGGAGATGAACCCTAGTCATTCTAGCACCTTTTAAGGTCATTTTTAAGGCCTCAAAACCCTATTGTAACTACCTTTAATCCATGTTTTAATCAAGTAAGATGGTTTATCATTAATCATTCAATATGTCTATGTGTTGTTTGATTGATTCATGCTCTTGCTTTATCTTTAACATGCTAGGCTAAACCCTCCTTTGTATTTACTTATGATTGTATGAAACTTAGGTTGTAGATCCTTTTAATGTTTCTTCTTGTTGATGGATGTGCGCGCTAGGCTCTAGAAAACTAGCCATAAGATATTAAATTGGCATAGACATCTAGGTTAACGCGAGTGCGTAGAAAGGATACCATCGGTAACAGTATTCATACTACCTTACCCCTAATATGGTTGATCCCTCTTAAGATATTTCACATGCATTTAATATACTCTTAGGGGCCTTGTAATAGTCTTCATACTATGTTACTTGTGCGTTTCCTTAACAGAATATTAAATAGATGGCGGGTTCGTGTAATCCGTTCATGACCTAGGAAATACTTACATAGATCATCACAAGTGTGACAAAGCAACAGATCTAGGAGAAGCAATTTGAGGAGTAGTGACGATTAGGTAAATACATTCATTTATCATAAAGTTATCACCAGTAGAATAGATTATATTTAGTTAAATTATTAGTTAATCAAACCAACCTCTCAAACTATTTATTTACTTGCAATCTGTAAAACATAAAAATACAAAAAGAATCTTCTCTCAACCCCTTAGAATTCTGTTAGACCGTGATCAAGCATTCCCAACCTATTCCCCTAGAGAACGATAACAACCCCCGAGTCTTGCCTATACGACACTGCAACGATTAGGTACACTGCATAGGGAGTTGTAAAACTTCTTGCTAATGTCCTTTACGACCGTCACATCAAGTTTTTGGCGTTGCTGTGTGGGGAATAGTTAGGTTTCGATCATAGTTTAACTTAGTTCTACTCGCTTGAATCCTTTCAAGTGAGATTTTAATTCCGTACATTAGCTTCCTCGTAGTCTATCTTTTCTTTGTGCGTTTGTTTATAGTTTTCAATGACTATTTCATTCTTCGCTATGAAGAACACAAATCCACCACCCAATAATCGCCCTGTCCTAAGAGCCGCACTGTGCACAAGAGCCGTCCAAGAGCTCCACGAGCTACATATTATTTCGGCCTTTATTGACACTCGCTTAGAGATTTTTGAGAAATTTTTTAACAACTTTGCCAATCAACCTAATGAGACCGATATGAATAACCTTGAGTCCGATGATGAATCGGTAGACACACCTCTTGTCTTACCCTTTCCTCATTTAGATAATGATTCAGATGACGGTGAAGTGCTTAATGAATTGATTGAGTATAAGAATGTTGGAATGTTATGCCGAGAAATTGCAATTAATAGTTTCAATGGGGATGACTTGGCATTCTAATGGATGATCGGATTTAGGAAGTTTTTTGCCTACTTTGAACCCTTCTTACCAATGAACCTTATCACGCGTAAAGCCTACAACACTATAATGGTAGAAGGATTAGAAAGTACAGGGAAAAACTTAGTTGCTGTTGTTAGGGATTTCTACGTGTTTATAGGCAGCTTCACCTACATTACGGATTTTGTTGTATTGAAAGACATATGAGAATTTGTTCTAATAAATAAGGCTAAAGTTGTAATGGGCAAACCCTTTAGGAAAATCACTAAACTCGAATATGATTATGCTAAAGGATTAATGTCTTTTAATAGGATCTTTGATAATTACACATTCCAAATGCCCCGCTGATGAGGTGTCATTTTATATACTATTTCGGGGTCATTTAACCCCCTAAATCATGCAAATATGCCTAAATTATGTGCTTAATCATTTGTTTTTAGGTTTTTAGCACTTGGATGGCATTTGGAGGAAATACACGTGACTTAGGCTCATGTGGAGAAGAAACGGATGAGATTACGGACCTACACCAAATCCATGAAGAAATATTGTTCTCAGAGCGTGGAGACGGCGTCGCAGGCTTAAAGTGACGCCGTCTGATTCATCTAGTGACGCTGTCAGAGATTTAGTGACGGCATCAGGACATGGCCGACTTAATGAGGATCTAGAATCATCCATGTAGCTACGGCGTCAGGATTACAACGCGACACCGTCACAACGATATCTCTATATTTACTAAACTGATTTTATGGTTTCAAGTGTGTAACTTTGTATAACTTTTGGGAGACGAACCCTAGCTCTTGTAGCAGCTTCATAGGTTATTTTTAGGGCCTCAAAACCCTATTGTAATACCTTGAATCCATGTTTTAATTCAAGAAAGGTTATTTATCACTAATCAATCAATATGTCTATTTGTTGTATGATTGATTTATCTCTTTGCTTTCTTTATAACATACGAGGCTAAACCCTCCTTTGTATTTGCTTATGATTGCATGAAAGTCTGATTGTAGATCCTTTTATTATTGCTTATTGATTGATGATTGTGCGCGTTAGGTTCTAGAAAACCAGCTTTTGTTTGTATCGCTGTAGACACGTCTAGGGAAATGCGAGTGCGTAGAAAGGATACCATTGGGTAACAGTCTTCACACTACCTTGCTCCTTTATATGGTTGATCCCTCTTAAGATATTTCACATGCATTTAATGTACTCTTAGGGTCTTTGTAATAGTCTTCATACTACCTTACTTGTGCGTTGCCTTAACGGAATATTAAATAGACGGTGGGTTCGTGTAATCCGTTCATGACCTAGGAAATACTTACACATATCATCACAAGTGTGACAAGGCAACATGATTAAGAGAAGCAATCTGATAAGTAATGTATGATTAAGTAAGTACATTTAATTATCATAAAGTTATCACCAACAGATTATATATTAGTTTAATTAGTTGTTAAACAAACCAACCTCTCAAACCATAGATTTACCTGCTTTTATAAAATATAAAAATACAAAAAGAATCATCTCTCAACCCCTAGAATTCGGTTAGATCATGATCAATCCTTCCCAACCTATTCTCATAGATAATGATAACAACCCCCGAGTCTTGCCTATACTACTACTACAATGGTTAGGTACTTTGCCTAGCGAGTTCTAAAACTTCTTATAGAAGTCCCTTGCGACAACCGCATCACCCGCACCATACCTAGGTTTAAACGTTCGGGGCACATATCATGGAGTAAGATTCCACCCATCCTTGTGCTAAGTCAAAGAGATCTAACTAATGGGTTTAAGAATGCATACGAAAAGAACAAATTTATGTACAAGAATTGTTTGAACCTAGGTCCCGAATACTAAGCGGATGAAAGTATGAAAGAATGGCTCATTCGTGGACACGTGACTATTCATGAACTCACGTAAGGACTTGTGACTTCGAGTCTAGCTACAAGACTCATAGATAAAGAAAAGCACTTCTTGGGAGGCAACCCAATGTTTATTTTTCCCGAATATTAGGAGTGTCATGTATTTTAATTCTTTTCATTTATTCTTTTGTGTTGGAATTCATCATTTTGTAATCATGCTTTGTTTTGTTTATAACTTCATCTTATTTACAATCAAATGTATTTTGCAACAAAATAAGTGTAGGGGAAATATTCGGTTTTTAAGAACCAATTCAAACATTTAAAATAAATTATTTAGATTAATTCACGTCAGTTTCGAGTAATATGATTGTATTGACTAATCCCAGGTTTCATGCAGAAATTTCATACAGGAAATAACTTATGTAATCGAGTGCATGAAGTTTTTCATAAGTAAACGAAAAGAAAATTTTGCTCAGAGCCTGGAGACGGCATCATAATTAATCCTGACGACTTCGTGAGCCTAGCTATAGGAAAATTTAAAAATTTTCAAGTATTTTCAAAAAATAGTTTGCACTACATTTAGAATTTGTAATTCTTTTATAAACCTGCATAAACCTATAATTACATCATTACACTCATCCTATCTTTACTGCTTTTATAGAGTCAAAACCCTAAACTCTCGTTGCATATATATCTATCCCTCTGATTTTATGCTTGGTGTAGTTGTCTTTGTCTTTGATTACATGTTATATTTGATAAGAAGAAGCTTGTAAGTTCTTAGGAAGTTTCATTGGATGATTTTTGGAGGACGATTTAACAAGTTATCGCATGTTTCTTCTTCATTATTGAGTAAACCAGGGGAGTACTAGTTTCTTTTACTTTTTTTCTTTTCCCTTTATTCGTTTATACGTGTACTTTTATAGAACACTGGGGACAATGTTCAACTTAAATGTAGGGGGAAATAAGCCTTAAAAAACCAATTCCTTCATTTGCCATTTTCTTGTTCCTTAAAATGATGGGTAATATATCGAAACATAGCATAAAAGGTAATTTTGACCAAAATTTAATTTTTTTATGACACGTACCGACGAAAACTGAGAATTAATAGCGTCTCATGGATAGGAATTTATATGACTAGCACAAAAAAACTCAGAATTCTACCCCAAAAATGTGAAGTTCGCATTTAGATCAATAGGAATTCGGGTATTTATTTTTGATACCCAAGATAGTTTATACCTTTTGTAACACCCCTAAATTAGGTCGCAGCGGAATAAGGGTCCGGGGCGTGTTACTTCTCAGATCAATAACACAAGATATATATAGAACGACCAAAAAGTCATTTAAAAACTGATACATTGGATTTAACAAAGTATTTGTTACATAAGCCGAAGCTTCACTTGTCCACTTGTTCAAAGTACAAAGATTTCTAGCCCATACAGTTATACAAAATGTAATGCGACAAAATCTTTAATGCATGATATCCCAATCAAAACCACCAATGTATCCCTTGCACCTCGTGCTTACTGATCCCCTGAAAAACATTGCTTTAAAACGTCAACAATAATGTTGGTGAATTCATAGGTTTGATAAATCATATATTGTAGGACCACAAGATTTCCCAAGTGTATGATAATGCAACAGATGCAGACATCATATAAATGTAATTACGTTGCTCTAAGCTCATGACACTGAAGCTTGACGTGTATGAATACCAAATTAATGGCCTACATTGCCCGTGGTGATGTTCTAACCCGCAACATCCTATATTCGACATGGTATACGTTCGTTTGTCCAGTGATAGCTAATCACCCGAACGGGGTTGTCAAACCCAATAGATCTATTCATAACATTCGCGCTCACAGTCCAGTAATTGACAGTTCATGATAATGGGCTCAGATATGGGTTATCGCTACTTAGGCAACACGTAATCATAACATGAAACTTAACCACTTGTGTCCAATTGTAAAGCATTGCATGTTTTTCACCCCAAAAACTTTAAATGGGTTATCCTACTTAGGCAACATGTAATTCATTAATATGAAACTTAAACCACTTGTGTACAGTTGTAAAAAACATTGCATGTTTCTCCCCAAAAACTTTGTAAAACAATAAGAATGTAAAGTGGGGCTTGAACTCACCTTGAGTTTGATAATCCAAATATCCACAGATAACTCGTCACGCAAATCGTCAAGATGCAAACTTATTTAACTTTAAGGTGTTACTAAGTAGTACTAATTACATTAAGTACTCCCTACATGCATAATGTCTATATAGCTAATCACATCTAAAGGTTTGAGTGAAAACATGTTTTTTAAATATTAAAAACGTTTTATAACATACTTTTGGTAAAATCGTTCATACATACTTTCGTGTTTCAAATCGTTTCTTCGTTTCTTTATGCCCATGTTTTTAGTCATTAAGAAGGGTTTGGTTATCGATATTTGACATATTTTATAATTTGGTTCCTGATGAACAGTAACTTTTATGTTTACACAGAATGGGTTTTATTTTAAATCGTTTTGTGTCGTAAAACCAGTATATGTCGTATTTTACTTCGTTTTATAGCTTCGTTTTTTAACGGATTCTTTCGAGCACAGATGCTCGTTAATTGAAAGTTCTATAATTTTATGAGGTTTACAAAAATATAACTTTCTGTCATGAATAGTGTTTTTACTGTTCATAGTTTATAAAATTATTTTTATAAATTTTTAATTACCGAAAACCCGCGAAATTCATAACTTATTCGTTATACATCAAAAAATCATGATTCTTATCATTTTAGAATCTTAAAAATATGTTTTATTTGATAGAATTATCCAACTTGCTGTTTGACATAATTTTTATAAAATTTATTTTATAAACTCCGTTTAATTAGTGTATAAGTTGTTTTTAACGTAACTTTTTCGTTATTAATCCGTTTGACAAGTTTCTTACCTTTTCGGAATCGTCGCGAAATGTATTATCTTATAAAAACATAAAATAAGTATGTCTTATACACGAATTTGGACAGAATGTTGGCATGTCCTTCATGAGTCCAAAATTAAGTCTTGTTTCCTTGTTTTCACCTTATGACTTTTTACCACTAGTCTTATATTTTATATTTATCATATATATTACATGTATATTATGTCCATAGTCCATTTATTGTCCCTTTGTCCAAATATTACAAGTCTTCCATAATATTTAATAAACTATAATTTTCATAATAACCATAAATCACTAGTTTTTATATATAATCATTTTACATAAAAACCATATGTGTCCATGTTTTCTCATCTTGTAGTAACCTCATTCTAGTGATCATATAATATTATCATAAGTCCATAATCAATATTAACTTGTCATATATATTTCTTTAACTTAAAACATATTAAGAAATCATAAAAACCCTAATTAACCCATGATCATGTTTACACCAAAACAACATGATACAATATTTTATCATCATTTTTAACATGATATATGTAATAACACAACATGTATAAAAGTCTACAAGATGATCATTACTAGTGAAAACTTCATTTACAAGTTAAAATCTTAAATGGTGATTCAACTAAAATAGAACTAATCATATGCATAACAATGAAAATTATAAGAATGTAAAGGGTTCTAGTAGACCTTATAGGGTATGAAGATGATGATAAACAAATGCTAAACCCTTGTTTAGCCCTAGAATCCAAGCTTGCACTTAAGAAAACCCTTGTTTTCTTAATAAAAACCCTAGCTTCCTTTTCTTGATTATTACTTGTAAATGGTGATTCAATGGTTGGAAACACCTTAGAATGTCTTAGGATAGATGTGTATAGAAGGGTATAGGTTGTATAAAAATTAGTATGGATTGGGTTGGATCTTTGTTTCTTGCCGTGAGCTCAAGGAGAGAAAGAGAGGGATTTTGTGAAAATTTTACTAAGTGTTTTGTTCTCTATGTGTTACTATCTAGTTACTTGCATGTATATAAGACTTTCAATGGTCAATAGTCAAGTAAAAACATTCAACAAACATAGTGAGGGTTTTGGGGATTCTTGTTTATGTGTTATGAGTCAAAGAAACAAAGAAAGGCTAGGTTTTAATTGCAAGAGATGTACCATTGACCAAAGTGTGTAAAAATTGTATTTTCCTATCATACATATGTATGTATGCCGTATGATATGATGAGGGAGGGAGTATATGTTTTATTTTTATCTTAGCTAGCTTACTTGCATGAATTTATACTAGTTACAACTTGTAGAAATTACATAAAGATGTGTTTACTTGAAATTATTTGTATATTGTTTCATTTCTAGTGTAAAAAGTGTAAGCATCATTTATTTAGCTAAATTTTAAATAATCTTTAGCTATTGGGTACAATCGAGGGTATTTGTTGAAGCGTTAATAAATTAACGTGCTTCCGGTTACGCTTAAACGTACATTTATCGATAAACGTATTTAACTTACGTAACCAATAAAATAAATGAACGACGACCATAATTATCATTAAAATAATTATATAACACATAATTGATGTAAACGTTTGATGGTTTGATGCCCGTTTACATTAAACGATAATATTTGGCGTACGCGATTTAACCTATCGCTTACGATTTAAAGTAAACACGTACATTACAAAAGGTACATTGCGGATTTGTTAACGACGTCGATGACCCTAAAACATGGGGTGTTATAGACTTCCCCCGTTAAGTGAGCCTTGTCCCCAAGGCTCAAAACGCGGCACTCGACGACGGTGCGGTCTTTGAGAAGAGGTGTGGATATTTCTTCTTGAATTGGTCCTCGCGTTCCCACGTGAACTCAGGACCTCGTTTGGAGTTCCATCGAACCTTTACTAATGGGATTCGGCTTCGCTTCAACCGTTTAACTTGATTTCATTGTTTTCTAAAGATTTATCTTCAAAATCATTGCCTAAGGGTCTTGTTTTATTAACCTCAATAGCTTCTTCTTTGACTAAATCATCATCCTCCAATGGTGATGTTTTAGGTGGGGGAGGAGTTTCATCGAATGTCACATTTAAGGATTCTTCAACTTTCATTGTTTGTTTGTTAAGAATTATGTAAGCTTTACTATTTTGCGAATATCCTAGGAAGACACCTTCGTATGACTTTGGGTCGAACTTGGTGAGGTAATCTTTTGTATTAAGAATGAAGCATTTGCTTCCAAATACTTAGAAATAATTAAGGTTTGGTTTTCTACCTCTTAATGATTCGTATGGGGTTTCTCCTAAAATATGTCTAATGGAAATCCTATTGATTATATAGATTGATGTATCGACCGCGTTACACCAAAATTTTTGTGGAATGGATTGTTCATTCAACATAGTCCTACTCATTTACTGTAGAGTGCGATTCTTTCTTTCTACTACCCTATTTGATTGTGAAGTACAAGGATTGGAGAAATTGTGAGAAATCCCATTTAAGTCACAATAGTTTCCGAATTGTACTTCATTATCAAATTCCCAACCATGATCCGTTCTAATTGATACTATGGAACATCCTAATTTATTTTGAATCATATTACTAAATATTTTGAATCTTTTGAAAGCTTCGGTTTTATTTCCTAAAAATCTAGTCCATGTATATCGAGACTAGTCATCTACAATTACCAAGGTATAATGATTTCCCCTATAGCTTCGTATGGCGGAAGGGCCAAATAAGTCCATGTGTAATAATTCTAAGCATCTAGTCGTTGATACCATATTTTTGGCTTTGTGACTAGCATGAGCTTGCTTTCTAATTTTGCAAGCATCACAAAAATATCGGTCAAATTTAAGCTTAGGTAGATTTCAAACCAATTCCTTAGATGCTAGAGATTGAATTAATTGCATGTTTGCGTGACCTAATCTCCTATGCCATAAGGTAGAGTTTTCATCTAAGGTTGTAAGACATATTTTATCTTCTGGTTTATTTCCTAGTTTCATCACATATAATCCCCTTTTTCTAATTCCTCTACCTATGAGTTTTTCATCTTTGATTATTTTGCTATCATGTTCGGTAAATATTACTTTGCACTTATTATCACATATTTGACCAATACTAAGCAAGTAGAATTTTAGATTATCTACTGCTCATATATCAATACTTAGAGGAGCTCAGAGAAATCGTACCTTTGCCTATGATGTTACCACGCAAATTACCTCCAAAGATAACATTACCTCCGTTGTATGTTTGGTATGTTGAAAATAGCCTCCGGTTCCCCGTCATGTGTTTTGAGCATCCGCTATCTTTAATCCATTCGCCGGGCTCCAAATTAATTCCTAAGCATATCTCGTTAGACGCTTGAGCTACAAAACAAGTTTCGTCTTTATTATTTTCTTCCTTATTTTCACCACTATCACTCTACGCTCCTCCAATGAAAGCTCTTTGATTATTGTTTCTTGACGAATTTGGATATTTTCCGATGAGATGATTTGAATTTCCACATCTAAAGCATTTTCTTTCACTTTTACCATTTTTGTCGTCTCTACTTCTTTGCAATGACTTTCTTACATCACAGGGTTTGGTCTTAACAAAACTCTCTCGTCTTTTGAAGAATTTCTTGAATTCTCTTACGGCCATGGCGTATTCTTCGTCTTCACTTTCAGAGGTCGAGCTATCTTCGTCATTAGATTCCTTTCTAGCCTTAAAGGCAAGAGATCTACTTTGTTCTCTTTTTTCCTTTGACCATTTCAGAATCTTTCTTTATTATTACTTCATAAACTTTCAAGTTTCCAATGAGTTCTTCGAGTGATAGTGATGTCAAATCTTTTGATTCTTCAATAGCCATAACCTTTGCACGCCATTTAGGATGAAGTGCCCTAAGAAATTTCCTAACATAATTCTTGCTATAAAAACCTTCATCAAGTGCTTTTAGACTAGTAATAATAGTGTTAAATCTAGCAAACCCATTATCTATCGATTTCTTTTTCGGAATCGTAAATTGTTCATATTGTTGAACAAGAAGATCTATTTTTTTATCTTTGACTTGACTATTACCTTGGTGGGTGATTAATAAAGCATCCTAAATTTCTTTTGCAGTTTTACACATAATTTTTTTTGTATTCTTTACGTGGCAAAGCATTATATATTACCATTTTAGATCATTATTTTTAGCAAGTTTCTTTTTAAGATCATCGCTTTGTTTATCAAATGTTACAACTTCATCCTTTTTAGTTTCGGGATTATTTTGAATGGGAGGAAAATCACCATAGGTAATAACATGCCAAATATCTAGATCTTTTGATTTCACATAAATTTCGAATCTATTTTTCCAATACATAAATCCATCACTTTCAAATAGTAGTGATCTTTGCATAGATTGCCCTTCTAAATATTTTTATGATTCCATAGATCGATCAAGTTTAAAATAGCATTTATTTTAAAAATCTTTGTTTGACCGTTGGCTCCTGAATACCAGATTGTGTAAACAGAAAGGGGGGTTGAAATAGTTTATCCGCTTTTTAATTTAATGTATAAGTTTTGTTTACAAAAACTTAGATTCGGCTTTATGTGAATTCAATATGTAAACAATATGAACAATATAACTAAATAAATAAGCGATAACAAGATAATAAATACATATAGCAAATAAGAGATGAAGATAACCAGGACGAAACCACAACACAAGGATTTATAGTGGTTCGGTAATGAAGCACCTCTTCGCCCTACTCCACTCCCCGAGCATCAAACTCGAGAGTTTTCTTCACTATGTCAACAAGCTCCCTTTAGGCGGAGAAAACCGTACACAACTAAGCTTACACCGATTTCCGACACTAAGCCAAATGTCGAGTTCTAATCCTAGATAGAACCAATCTATCACAACTTTTATATTTTGAGGACTAAAATACTAACTGCACTACTTCACAACAATTCACAAATTCACTTCACTTCACAACTTCACTACACTTCACTTACAAGATCACCCCAATCTATCTAAACTCTTGACAATCACCACGATCTAACTAACCTTCCTATGATCACAACAATCTAACTACTATACACACCTTTCATAATATACACAAATGATTTACAAGATATAACACAATTGTAACTATGTTACAAGAACACACTAAACTATAATACTTCTTCACTTGATGGTAGGAAGTATTCTTCTCTTGCACTTGAGGATCTAAGCTTGGATCATTTGGAAACAATGATCAAAGGAATGAAAGGAAAGTATAAACTGATTTAAAACAGAAAGAATGTGTGTGCAAGATGTGAGAAAATTAGTAGGGAACAATGTTAGTAATACGAAAGTATCGGTCACTTCCATAAATATCGTAAGATAGGCTCGTAGTATAATTATTAGAACCTTAGTAAGGTAGTAAGGCCCAAGGCCCATGGTTAGCCCATTAAGGGTCCATATGGCCGGCCACTTAGTAGTATTTATACCCCTCTCCACATCTTGGAGAGGGTTGGTTGTTCACTTGTTCTTTTCAATCTAATATTGTCTCTTTTTTCCTTTCTCTCTCTAAGTGTTAAATCCTTCCCTTTCTCTCTTTAGATTTCTTGTCATTCGATTGTGAGATAAGATGCATCATATATTCTACAACTAGTATCAAGAGCCATGGAGTGATTAAGCTTGGTTTTGTGTGCGTTTGGTTTACTTGTTCATCCGTGCGTTTGGTTCGAACACTAGACAAAAGATTTCATCTTTTGTGTGTTCGTATACCATAAAGATTAGTACTTTCTTCTTTGTTTATCTTAGTATAGGATAGTTGTACAAGAAAAACTTTAGTAAAACTCAAAAATCTTCATCTTTTTGTTGTTTTTGGTTAGAAAAAGGGTTTTGGGTACAAGAATCTTGATTTCAAATTTTTTGTGTTAAAATCCATAAATTTTATGTTTTTAAGGTTCTCATTGTCTTAGAATAGCAAGAAGTACAAGTGAATTCAAGTAAAAACGTCAAAAGTTATGTTTTTAAGTGATTTGATGTGTTTGAAGATGACTTTTTATACACACTGTTTGAATTCGGCGATTTATACGTATTGAATTCGGCGATTTATACGTGTTTGTATTTGGTGATTTATACGTGTTTGTATTCGGCGATTTATACGTGTTTGTATCCGGCGATTTATACGTGTTTGTATCCGGCGATTTATACGTATGTATATCCGACGATTTATACATGAGGAAATCCAGCAATTTATACTTCTTTGAAAGATTAGATTTGAAGGTGTTCATGTGCTCAAGGTAAAGATTGCAACTATGGATCATCTTGGAATGAGTTCAGTGTTTGTTTTGTCATCATCAAATAAGGGAAGATTATTGGGAATTTTTGATTTGATGATACAAAAGAACTTGCTCAAAAGGATAAAGAATGAAACAAAAGGATCAAAGTCGACAATATGGAATTCTACAAAAGATGGAGGAATCTAAAAGATTGCCTTAAAAGATAAAGATTGAAGATAAGGAAAGATTTAGTTTCCTAATACAATTAGGTTTCTTTTGTAAGTCTTATGGACTCTCTATATATAAAGAGATCCATAGACATTGTTTGTGTGTGTGTTATGCGTGTGATTATGTGCACAAGTAAAGATGTAGACGTCTAGAGTATGTGGTTTAGCCTCAAGATCAAAGTGTCTTTGATCCTGTTACAGTTAGGTAATCATTCTATATTGATCACATAGAATTAGGGCTTGTATGTGAATATAAAACCTTGTGAAAATAACATTGTTCTTTATTTAAATTCCGCTGCGTATCAATACTTTGTTATTTTCTATCCTAGTGAGTTTAAACAATTCTTAACAATTGGTATCAGAGCCATGTGGCTCTTGATCTAGGATCTTCAAGGTTTTTCAGAAAAGAGTTTAGAGTTTCTTATTCTTCTTTAAATTTGGTGAATAAGCAAAATTTGTGAATCTAGGGTTTTTAAGCAAACCCTAATTCGGTGAAGAAGAAGGTATGATTTTCAGCTACAAGATTCAAGAATTATCTGGATATTACTGCTAAAGTCGTGATCACATGTGTAATATTTAAGGATTCGATCTTTGTATGGTGGCAAGCCCAGTACGTTCTCTTTGTTAAACTCAACCTTATTATTAGGGTTTGAGTTTGTTCTTATAGATCTAGAGTTTGTGTTGTATGTGGCTAATATGTGATTGAATCGATGTGCTGGAAGATTATGGATTCATGTTTAGAAGCTGTTGTATGTTAGCCTGAATAACGTGAGGTGAGGGCTTTGAATTTGTTTCATGGCTGCTGCAGGTACTATGTTGGTAACTGATGCTTTCTTCTATCTACAGGTTCTCGTAACAATTTTATTTGCTTTTAATCATTGTTTGCTGGTATTAAATCTAAGTTTCGAGGTTATTGTGTTTGGTTGCACTTAGACGCAGCTTGGGATATTGATGGGAAGTGATGACAGGTTATTGTACGCATTCATAACCCCTGGTACTGATGGTTTATGGAAAGATACTGTTGCTAGGGTTTAAGTTATGGAAGTTTAATGATTTTACGCTGTCAATATGCTGCTGGTTTATGGAAGTTTGGTGTTCATTGATAGGTTATTACTGCTCGTTTAGGTTAGTACTGTCAGGTTTATTAATGCTGCTGTTGATAATGGTATTAGTGCTGCCCGTATATGTTAATGCTGCTCGAATAAACTTAGTACTGCCAGACTTAAAAAGAATGTTACAACTGTTGGGTTTAAAACAGTTGTATGGTGAATGTTATGAATACTATTGTTGGCTAGCTTTCTCACTTAACATTTGATTTAGATTTTCGTATACAAGTAATGGGCAGAATTGATTGCAAGAAGGCAGAATGTTGTTTGATATTGAGCTAAAATGACAAAAAGGCTATTATTTTTGGGATTTCAAAGAAGAAGTGATTACGGGGATAATTCTTTATTGTTTATTTGACGTTGAAGTGGGATTTCATGGGTACGTGTTCTTATCATATCTTTAGCAGAAGATAACTTGTTCATGCTTAAAACGATGTTGACGAAGACTTGTCAAATCTAGCAATGTGTGATCTATAAACTTATGGTGCTCAATGCTCACATTTGCTATCACTTAAAGGAGTTATGTTGTAGTGCTCAGTGTCTCATTTAGATGAGGATTTTGTCAAAAGATTAAGGTCTACTTATATATCATCAGTATAAGTTTGGAGTCACGTGGATAGTACAAGACATAAGACACAAGTTTGGGTTATTCTACTTCAGCATCAAGTTTGTTATACTGAGTTTTCTTCATCAGTAATCATTACATAGAGCCAACAAAATTAGAGATTCAAGAGATGGTTAACATATTGGTTTTAAGGGAAGCATATGATAAAGTGTTTAACCATCTGGATATGTTACATGCACCACTTGAGGGGAAGGTTTTGATTCTTACTACTGCTAAGTCATTATTACTGCTGCTAGTTTAAGTTTCTACTGCTCAAATTCATTATTCTTATTATGCGTCATGGAGGGTAATTTGAGACATTGGAAAGCTTGGATTAGAAGTGTGATAGATGGTTTGTAGTTGTAAAGATCAAAGTTGCATATGTTCACATGTCCCCTAATGGATAATGACAAAAAGGAGAAGATGTTACAAAGATCAAAATTTGCAACTTATTATGTGTGGTGGCATGGCATGAAAGTTCAAAGGAAATCTTAAGTTAAAGGGAAGTTTGTTTCATTCATGGAAGATCAAATTTGAAGATGAAGATTGCTGAAGATTAAGCTACTATGGATCATCTTGGAATCAGTTTACAGTTTGTTTTGTCATCATCAAATAGGGGAAGATTGTTGGGAATTATTGATTTGATGATACAAAAGAACTCGCTCAAAAGGATAAAGAATGAAACAAAATGATGAAAGTCGACAATATGGAATTCTACAAAAGATGGAAGATTCTAAAAGATCTCATTAAAAGATAAAGATTGAAGATTAGGAAAGATTTAGTTTCCTAATACAATTAGGTTTCTTTTGTAAGTCTTATGGACTCTTTATATATAAAGAGATCCATAGACATTGTTTGTGTGTGTGTGTTATGCGTGTGATTATGTGCATAAGTAAAGATGTACACGTCTAGAGTATGTGGTTTAGCCTCAAGATCAAGGTGTCTTTGATCTTGTTATAGTTAGGTAATCGTTCTATATTGATCACATAAAATTGGGGCTTGTATGTGAATATAAAACCTTATGAAAATAACATTGTTCTTTATTTAAATTCTGTTGCGTATCAATACTTTGTTATTTTCTATCCTAGTGAGTTTAAACATTCTTAACAAAATGAGAATAGATAACCTTTTGACCGTTCAGTGATTAAAGGTTGTTGTGTTAAATTGTTGATTGTTTTAAGTGAATTAGTCTTAAGATTACATGGGATTTTACAATTCTTGATAAAACTGAGAAAATAAGTAAATACTTCACGGGATTTTAGAAATAAAAGAAAAAAACTGTATAAATCTGGAAGGCAATATGGTATAAATCTCCAAAGGTAAGTGTATAAGTCACCCAAGTGTAACGTATAAACCACCTTAAGAAAACTTGCATAAATCACCGTTTGAAAACAGGTATAAATCGTTGGATTTCAATGAGGTATAAATCGCTGGATTTCAAATGGTATAAATCGCTAGATTTCAAATGGTATAAATCACTTTTTAATAATCGTTTAAACTCGATAGGATAGAAAATAACAAAGTATTGATACGCAACGGAATTTAAATAAAGAACAATGTTATTTTCACAAGGTTTTATATTCACATACAAGCCCCAATTTTATGTGATCAATATAGAACGATTACCTAACTATAATAGGATCAAAGACACTTTGATCTTGAGGCTAAACCACATACTCTAGACGTCTACATCTTTACATGTGCACACAATCACACGCATAACACACACACAAACAATGTCTATGGATCTCTTTATATATAGAGAGTCCATAAGACTTACAAAGGAAATCTAATTGTATTAGGAAACTTAATCTTTCCTAATCTTCAATCTTTATCTTTTAAGGAGATCTTTTAGAATCCTCCACCTTTTGTAGAATTCTATATTATCGACTTTGATCCTTTTGTTTCATTCTTTATCCTTTTGAGCAAGTTCTTTTGTATCATCAAATCAATAATTCCCAACAATCTTCCCCTATTTGATGATGACAAAACAAACTGTAAACTGATTCCAAGATGATCCATAGTAGCTTAATCTTTAGCAATCTTCATCTTCAAATCTGTTCTTCCATGAATAAAATAAACTTCCCCTTAACTTAAGATTTCCTTTGAACTTCCATGCCATGCCATTACACATAATAAGTTGCAAATTTTGATCTCTGTAACATCTTCCCCTTTTGTTCATTATCCATTAGGGGACATGTGAACATATGCAACTTTGATCTTTACAACTACAAACCATATATCACACTTCTAGTCCATGATTTCTAATATAATCACTATCAGTGTATGCTACCAAATCAAAAGGTGAATCTTTTGGATACCAAAGGCCCAATTTTGGTTGACCTTTTAAGTACCTAAAAATTCTTTTCACAGCATGAAGATGTGACACTTTTGGGTTGACTTGGTATCTTGCACAGGCACACACTGCAAACATAATATCAGGTCTTGAAGAAGTAAGATACATCAATGAACCAATCATTGATCTATATAAATGAACATCCACTTCTTCACCATCTTCATCCTTGAGCAAAGGCTTTTGAGTTTCCATAGGTGTGCTTGCTGTCTTGACATCAGTAAAACCAAATTTCTTCAAAATCTCAGTCACATACTTGTCTTGACTGATAAAAATCCCATCCTCCTTCTGCTTTACTTGCAGTCCTAAGAAGAATGTGAGTTCACCCATAGAACTCATTTGAAACTTCTTATGCATCATCTTCTCAAACTTTGTGCATAATGACTTCTTTGTAGAGCCAAATATGATATCATCTACATACACTTGAACTAACAGAATATCACCTTTGTCCCTTCTGATAAACAAAGTCTTGTCTATCTTTCCTCTCTTAAACCCATTGTCCAACAAATAAGTTGACAAGGTTTCATACCAAGCTTTGGGAGCTTGATGCAGTCCATAAAGTGCCTTTTCTACTTTGTATACTCTGTCAGGGAAGTTTGGATCTTCAAATCCTGGTGGTTGACAAACATAGACTTCCTCTTCAATCTTACCATAAAGAAAAGCACTCTTGACATCCATCTGGTATACCACAAAGTCTTTAAATGAGGCATAGGCTAAGAATAGCCTAATTGCTTCAATTTTGGCAACAGGGGCAAAGACTTCATCATAGTCAATCCCTTCTTCTTGTGTGTACCCTTGAGTAACCAATCTTGCTTTGTTCTTTATCACAATGCCTCTTTCATCCTTCTTGTTATTGTAAACCCATTTAGTGCCTATGAGCCTTTTGCTATTTGGTAAATCCACCAGGGTCCAAACTTCTTGTAGCTTGAATTGTAGAAGCTCTTCCTACATAGCCTCTATCCAGCTTGGATCCTTTAATGCATGAATTACCTTTTTGGGTTCTTCTTGTGATAAAAAGCAAGCAAACAAGCAATTTTAAAAGTCTTTATGGTTTGTTCTTTGCTGAACAAAACTAAAGAAACCATGTTCTTCCAAATTCTTTGTCATTCTTCTTGTTTGAGGTGCTGAATTCAAGTCTTCAATAATTTGTTCAACTAGATGATCTTTGTGTATTCTTGTAGTTGGAATTGGACTGACAGGCATAAATGTATCCAAATTGTTCATGTCAGCCTCTGCACCAACATCTTCATCATCATCTGAATAAACAATATCTTCCAATTTAGGCATATTTGAATCATCTGGAAGTTCAATGCTTGTTTTTACACCAACAGCATTAACTTCTATGCCAGCAGCATTAACAGTTAAACTAACAACATTAATATTGTTAATGCTGTTTTCATCACTAGCAGTATTAACATTGTTAATGTTGTTAACATTATCATCCTCTTTCTCTTGATTATTATTTGAATCACCACCTTCTTTTCCTGGTTCTTCAGTAACCTTCTTATTATTATCTACTGAAGGTTTAAATCCAGCATCAAGAGAACTCTTTGAATTTTAAGAGAATGGTAGATCAGCAGGCCACAATGGTAGCAAAATGTAATCTTTGCCAGGTACTGTCTCCATTCTAGCTTTACCTGCATCATCACATGCTTTTGTACCTACATTACCATTAGACTGATTTCCTACAATAACTTGATTATAATTCATTGACTTTGTTAGTGCTTCAATATCAAATAGCCAATTTGGTCCACTTCCTGCAATATTAGGTGTATTCTCACTAAATTGGACATGCAAGTTCTCTTTAACTATCCTGGTTCTACTATTGAATACTCTAAATGCTTTACTATTAATTGAGTACCCAACAAAGAATCCTTCATCAGCCTCTCCTGAAGGTTTGAATCAGCATCAGGAGAGCTCTTTGAACTTTGAGAGAATGGTGGATCAGCAGGACACAATGGTAGCAGAATCTAATATTTGCCAGGTATTGTCTCGATTCTAGCTTTACCTGCATCAGCACATGCTTTTGTACCTCTGCTTGTGATTTTCCCTCCTTTGAGGTTACCTCCAAAGGCAACATATCCTCCATCAATTTCTTCAAAATCAGTAAGATAGGACATGTTCTCCGTCATGTGCCTTGAACATCCACTATCAATCACTCATTTCTCCTCCAAATCTTGCTGTGGATTGCCCTGCACATAAGGTAAGAAAATTAATTTCTTTTGGAGACCCCAGTCATCACTGACTTGGATCTGCCTTGTGTATCAATATAATCAAACCTTTTTAGAATGGTTGATGCACTGTTGTGTTTAGAAACATGGTCTATTACTTTAGTCTTTGGTTTTCAAACCCAACAAGCTAAGGCCTTAACATTATTAACCTAGTTTCCCTTAACAGCACTAAGTACTGCTTTTGGCCTAGCAGCATTAACTAATGCTTTTGGCTTAGCAGTATTAACATTCTTACCACTAACAGTATTAACCTTCTGATTAAAATTACTGTTTTAGTTGTTGTTTTGTTGTTAATTGGCCTTCTAACAGTTGAATGTGCTTTATTAAAAACATTTGTCATTGGTCTTGCACTATTCACTATTGTTCTGGGTTGAGCGGTATTAATTGGTCTAGCAGTAGTAAGTGATACTAGGCCAGACCTCATTAATACTGTTTTTGGAACCATGTTCCTTTTAGGACTAGGGTGAGTCATTCTAGAAAAATTCTGGTGATTCACCCTTTGAGTATAGTTCCACACTGGTTTTACCATCTTTTTATTATTAAACTGTCTCTTATGGTTATTACAATCATACTACAGGTGATCAAAACTTCCACACACATAGCAAGCTTTGTTAATCATCTCAAAATTACTCCTAATCTTTGAGACATCATATAATTCTAGTTTCTTTGATTTCCTCTAGGACTATGTGTATTCTTCCTATTTTGATTACCTTCTTTAACAGTTGTTTTCCTAGGAGTTTTTACTTGCTCTTTAGATTTAACAAACTCTATTTTAGCAAAACTAAGGTTAACTGTTTTCTTTTGAATCTTAGCCTAAGGCATATCTTCTTCCTCATTATCAAACACCCAATCCTTAATAATTGGAACACCATTGTTCTTCCTAACAACCTTAGGCTTGTCTACACTAGTCTTAGCTTCACTAGTCTCAACTACAGGCTTCTTAACTGTAGGCTCACTAACTATAGGCTCATTTACAAACTCCTTTAGACCAGAGAATGACAAATCAGGTTTTGGAAGCATAAAGTTTCCTGTATAGGGAGGCGGAACATCATTATACCCTAAACCTGTTTTGCACTTATCAACTATCTAACAGTCTATTAGTTTGCATAAGCTTTTAGATGAATTCTTAAGTTTTTCTACTGTTAGCTGAATTTCAACTTTTTGTTTTTGAGCCAGTTCTAACTTTCTCCTAAGCTCTGTAATGGCTACTTCTTTTAAATAAATCTCATATTTTAAGAGCTTGATATCTTCTTCATAAATAGACTTATTTTTCTTATAAACTAGAAGTCTTGCTTCTACAGACTCTAAACCTGTTTTATAAGTAATAGCATTTATCTTAGATGTCCTTAAGTCTTTTAACACTTGTTCATTTTGTTCTTTAAGAATTTTAATATTTTTCAAACAAGATGATGAACAGTTTAAATCAGTAGATACCCCAGAGTTAGAACTTGTAAAAGAGTAAGCCATGAGTGTAAAGTTAGTTGGACCTTCTTCTGCTTGATCACTCTAATCATAATCACCAAGACCATCACATGAGATCAAAGCATTAGAAGTAGTTGTCTCTACTGGCATAACCCTTCTTGTGTTCTCCTTATTCCTGTTTTCTTGGTTCCTTGGAGCCATGCACTCCCTTGCAAAATGTCCCCTTTTGTGGCTGTTCACCTTGGACTTATCAAACCTAATGGTTTCAGTACCATTCACAGTAAGCTTTCTTCTAGTGTTCTTCAAGAATCTCCTTGCCCTCATTGTTAGCATAGCCATCTGCCACCTCAAGTTCATCTCTTCTAAATCATCAAGATTAATTTGTTGCAAGTCCTCATTGTCAAGTTGTGGACTGTTTGGTGGACTTGCAAAGAAAGCACAGATAACAGCATGACTTAAGTTATCAATTATTGTTGAGTTAATAGCAGTAGCTTGAGTGCTAGCAGTTGTAACATCATGAGCAGTATTAACTGCTCCATTTGTACTGCTGGTGATGTTTGAGGTCACAAAGGCTACGTTTTGTATGTTTGAGCTTAAGCTTGATGTCCTTTTGACCTCTGGTTTATAGATCTTCAGGTTGTTGTAAAGATCATCCAAGCTAAATGTATCTATCTCAGGCTTGTTCCTTTACACAATGGTGTGTATGTTCTGTTCTAGTGACAGACTTCTTAAGTACTTCTGATTTACATCTTCTTATGAGATACTTTCACCATGAATCTCCAACTGACTAATAATTTTTTAAAGCCTATCAAAGGTTTGATCTAATACGTATAAGCTAGATGCAGTAAAATTTTCATACTACTGCTTTAGAAGATTCCTCTAAGTCTTTTTAGTAGCAGCATTCCCTTCAAACCTCTTCTCAATAGCCTGCAGCAATGACATGGCATCTTTGATGGAGTTAAACTTCAATTGATGTTCATTAGGGATGCCCATCAATAAAGTGCTTCTTGCCTTCAGTTCTAACCTCCTTTATGCCTTTTCTTCAGCAGTTGAAGGAGCAATTATAGTCTCAACACCTTCAACAAGTTTTGTTATTGGAGGTGCATTACCATTCTCTATTACTTCCCATAGATAATAATCAACCATCTGGATGTACTGTTCCATCCTCATCCTCCAAAGCTCATACTTACCTGGTTTGAGCATAGGCACTTTTGATGCAGCTACCATATGTATTGAGTCTTGATCTATGTCTTCTTAGCAAAGTTTCTCAAAGCAACAAGCTCTAATACCACTTGTTAAGAATCGTTTAAAATAACAAAGTATTGATACGCAGCGGAATTTAAATAAAGAACAATGTTATTTTCACAAGGTTTTATATTCACATACAAGCCCCAATTCTATGTGATCAATATAGAACGATTACCTAACTGTAACAGGATCAAAGACCACCACATACTCTAGACGTCTACATCTTTACTTATGCACATAATTACACGCATAAACAATGTCTATGGATCTCTTTATATATAGAGAGTCTATAAGACTTATAAAGAAAACCTAATTGTATTAGGAAACTAAATCTTTCCTAATCTACAATCTTTATCTTTTAAGGAGATCTTTTAGGATCCTCCATCTTTTGTAGAATTCCATATTGTCGACTTTGATCCTTTTGTTTCATTCTTTATCCTTTTGAGCAAGTTCTTTTGTATCATCAAATCAATAATTCCCAACACATTTAATCAATCAATTCAAAATGACAACTTTAGCAGACTTTATGATCATCGCTGGTGCGGACAACCATCCTCCCATGTTGGAAAAATATTTGTATGACTCTTGAAAAAGTCATATGGAACATTACATGGAGAATAGAGAGAATGGGAGAATGATACTTAACTCAGTTTAAAATGGTCTACTTATATGGCCAACTGTTACTGACGCGGATGGTACCACTCGAACAAAGAAGTATGAAGAACTTTCTGCTACTGAAAAGCTTCAAGCTGATTGTGATTGCAAAGCTACTAATATCGTTCTTCAAGGTCTTCCACCGGATGTCTATGCTATTGTCAATCATCATAAAGTTTCAAAAGAGATTTAGGACAGAGTTAAGCTTCTGATGCAAGGAACGAAATTGTCATTACAAAAAAAGGAATGTAAATTGTATGACGAGTTTGATAAGTTTACTTTTGTGAAGGGTAAAACACTGTATCAGTACTACTGGAGATTTTCTCAACTCATTAACAACATGAATGTTAGCAATATGTCAACGAGAGCAGTTTAAGTGAATACAAAGTTTTTGAATAATCTTCCACCAAAATGGAGTAAGTTTGTGACGGATGTGAAGTTGGCAAGAGATTTGCATACAGCAAACTATGATTAATTGTATTCATACCTTAAACAAAATGAGGTACATGCAAATGAAACTCGCTTGATGCATGAACGTTACCAAGATCCTCTTGCATTTAATGTTAACTACAATTAACCATCGCCTCAACTTACCAACTATCACTCTTAATACAATCCTACATACGTTCCTCAACAAACAAACAACATGATTCCACAAGTTCACTCTGTTCAATCTTTCTCACCAATGTATCCACCTACTCATCCATCTCAATCACATATCAATCATTCATCTGTTCCACCATCATATGCATATCAGTCTCAAGTTAATCATCAAACCTTATCTGTTCTATAAATTGCTTACACCTTACCTTAACTGTCACACCCCACCAAGGCAGAACCGCGAGGTGTAACATATTAATAACATCACACAAGATGATAGATAAAACACCATTAGATAAAACACCATACATGAATTAAGATAAAAAATATCCGAATTATAACATTTCTAAGTACAAGTTTAAAATGTACAACTTAACATAAGTTGTTTCTCTTTCGAACATGGCTATCCCAAAATACATGAACTTCAAAAGCAAGGAGACAACTTGTAGGTATCTAAATAAAAATGTGCTAAGTTTCCACTTTAGGAAGGTCACCTAAAAAGCATGATAAAAATGGTCAACTATCAAAATACTTTGTAAGTTCTCAAGATTTTGTACACCAAATATAGTTTTATAAAAGAGTAGACGTCCAATAACAGTTTGCCAACTCATTGGCAAGATATCAAAAATAGTTGTCCAAACCAAAATCAATTTCCAAATAAGTTGAGTGTCCAAAACAAACCAATGTATATGTATGCTATAGTGATTATGCGAGGCACTACTTAAACGTATTAGGGCCTAACCGTTCCAACCTCCATTCAAGTTCTAGTTGTATAGTGTGGCACAAACACTTAGTACTATGCACCCTTGTGCAGGGAGTGAGGAGGGGCTAGTCTCCTAATAGCGCTATCCATAAGTACTAACGTCTCAATCCCGTTGAGAGGGAAATGAGTTAAAAGTAGTGGCGGGTTCCAAGCATCAAACAACATACCTTATCACGTTCAAAGTTCAAAGTTCAACACGTTTTCCAAAGTGCAATAAGTTCAAATCAAAGTTTCGTAAGTTCAAAACTCAGTTTCAAGTTCAATTGTGCTCAAAAGATTAATTACTTAAAAGTAATTTCATAACAAACGACACATCATGCTTTCCACCCCAAAACATTTAAAACATGTAAAAAGGGGAATGTGAGAAACTCACCTTAAAAGTTAGAACGATAATAGGACTTCTCGGCAAACCACACTAAGTAGGCAACCCAAACGAATACGCAACCTTCTACTCGCAACCTAAGGCAAGTAAATATACCTAATTAGATCCTATACGATATGCTCGGACAATATTAAGGTTCATTTGTTATGCCTTGTGTTCACATTTGTTTCCAAAGTCACTTTTATCACAAAACGCAATTACAACAATTTGACCCAAATTTCCCGGCACTTTAAGTATTTATTTGACCAAGTTAACCAAAGCTTCTGGTCAAGCTACTTCTCCAGGTCAAAATTCCATGCTTTAGGTGTGTCCATGAATTTTCCCAAAATTTATTAAGGATTTATACTCGACCATTTATACCCGACTCCAAAAACGGCCAAATCTGGACATACCAAAGTATTTTAATGATCAGAGGGTCTAAATCAAGGTTATATGAGTTAGGCCAATGGGAGACTCTAAATAACCCATACAAGTGTCTCCCATATCAGTTTCAATGATAGATTCATCGTGGTTTATGATTTATGATCATTTTAGTACAAGGGTTGAAAAGAGATTTTTGGGCAGTTTTGACACCTTTCACCATTTTGCAACTTTGACTAACCAAACGACCTCATATTTTTAAAAGGATTATATTTATGGAAACTAGACTCAAAGCACTTGATTTTAGGCTCTTGAATCATGTCAAAATATTTATTTATCATCAACTTATGCTCCAATCAATATGACCCAAAAATAAAATAGGGGCTGTTTGAAAAATAGCTTTGACTTAATCAAGTCAAACCACTAACCCAAAATGCAAAAACAACCAAAACAACTCTTGAACTCATTTTATAAATATGTAAACATCCTTTTTATAAAGAAAAATCAGTAGGTACCTTAAAATATTTTTAAGCCATTGCATGTACAAATTTACACCCGATCTAGCTCTAAATCATGGTTTTACGCCCCATAACATCACTAGTTTTATCATTCGAATCAACAAACCACTTATAAAACTTTTATAAGAATATTACCATTTTTTAAAGAGTGTCAAAACACTATATTATCAGTAGGTTTATTATCTTGTGGGTTAGAACAAAAGTAGATGAACAAACATGTGTATAAAGCCATAAATGGCACTTTTCGGGTACAAGATAGGCACCAGATGTCTTGTACCTTTACCTTACCTATGAGAACACCAAGAGAATGACAATATGAAGATGAGGCTGAGATGATTTAACTTTCTAAGATAGTGCTTTTGATGAAAAATGAATCAAGAAGCTTGTTAAGGATGATTAAACAAGCCTTTTGGAGTGTTATTCTTGTGTTAAACAAGATTTTTGAATGGTGGTTGATGGTGGCTGAATATTTGGAGAGAGGAGGAGGAGAACCGGATCTAGAGAGAGAGATAATTGATATAGAAGTGTGTGTGAGAAGATTAAATGAAATGATGAAAATAAAGTAAGCATGGGAGAAGGAAATGAGCTCATTGGACAAGGAAAAGGTGAGCATGTGAGGAGGAGGGGGAGGGATCCGGTTTTGGGGCCCTATGAGGGGGGTTTTAATTATTATTTTTCTTATAAATATGTTATATATATTTTTGGTATAATTGTGTAAAAGTTGTATAAGTAAAATATGTAAAAAGGTATAGTTATGTGTATAATTTGTAATTTATTGTAGGTTAAATGTAAAATGTGATAAATAATGTTGGTTAAGAGTGAATTTATACACTTAGGTCATATTGAAGTGTTTTAAGTCCATTATAAGAAGCGTAAGTGCAAAAACGTAAAAATTTATGAAATATCGCGTTTACCGGGAAACTTGCAAGTTATGAAAAGTGAATTGACCTAAATGCACAAAAGTGAATGACTTATGTTTTCCCATGTGTTTTGAAACTGTTATAATGTTATTTGAGCATATCATTGGTCGTTAGGACCATTAACTAGGATCGTTAGGTAAAATGTGCGCTCGCGTAACTAGGGTTCCTAGTAAAACAAGCGTTAAATGCTAAAAATAGTATGACCACATAAAAGTGACTCCACAAATATTCAAAAGAGTCAATTATCATACGTTTGCTTTCGGTTACTGGCCTCAAAATTAACGGATGTCACAGTTTTCCCCCGTTAAAGGGAATTTCATCCCGAAATTTCAGTTGCTCATCCTAAGCTGAGCGTTCGCGAATAGGTGCGGATATTTGTGCTTTATCTCGTCTTCTCGTTCCCAAATAAACTTATGGTCCTCGTCGGGAGTTCCAATGAACTTTTACAATAGGAATCCAACTTTGTTTAAGCTTCTTGACCTCACGGTCCATAATTTCAATAGGTTCTTCAACAAAACGTAGTTTGTCATCGATCTTGATTTCTTCTAGCGGTACGTGCAAGTTTACGTCAGCTAGGCATTTCTTCAGGTTTGACACATGGAACGTGTCATGAATGCCTACAAGTTCTTGCGATAGACGCAATCGGAAAGCAACAGGACCCACTCGCTCGACAACCTCGAACGGTCCTACATATCTCGGTGAAAGCTTGCTTTCTCCTACTTCTGCCTAAGCTAAGGGCATTTGACATTTCCTCCCATACAATGCTTCAAATGGGGCACACTTCACGCTCGAGTGGTAACTGTTGTTGTATGAAAATACTACTAATGGTAGATGAGTATCCTAGTTTCCACCAAAATTAATTGCATAGGCTCTAAGCATATCTTCTAGTGTTTGAATGGTACGCTCACTTTGGCCATCGATTTGGGGATGGTAAGCGGTACTCAGATCCAGTTGCGTTCCAAATGCTTTCTATAGTGATTGCCAAAATCTTGATGTGAAATGACTGTCGCGATCATATATAATTGACATAAGCACACCGTGCCTTGCTACAATCTCGATGATGTACAGCCTTGCCAACTTTTTGGTCTTGTAAGCTTCATGGATAGCTAAGAAATGCGCAGATTTGGTCAGTCGATTGACAATAACCCAAATCAAGTCGTATCCGCTACTGGTTCTTGTTAATCTGATTATGAAGTCTATTGTGATATTCTCCCATTTCCATTTGGGAATCTCTGGCTGTTGAAGTAATCCTAATGGTTTTCGGTGCTCTGCTTTGACTTTAGAGCATGTCAAACACTTACTAACATACAAAGCGATATCCTTCTTCATTCCAGGCCACCAATATAAGTCTCGTAGATCATAGTACATCTTGTCTGCTCCAGGATGTACAAAATACTTTGTAGTATGGGCTTCATTCATTATCAAAGTTCTCAAATTGCCATAAACTGGCACTTAAATTCATTCAACAAAATACAGTCCGTCGTCGTCTTTCCTTTCAGACTGTTTGTCTAGAACTCGCAACATTTTTGTTGGAGTATTAATGTTATTAGACGCTTCGCTCTAAGCTTCCAGTATCCTATCCTTAATGTTAGAGTGAATCTTCATGCTCATAGCTCGAGTTCGTCTTGGTTTCATCCATTCCTTGCTGCTCAATGCATCAGCTACTACATTCGCTTTACCTAGATAGTAGTGAATCTCACAGTCATAATCACTAAAAAAGTTCTATCCATCATCTTTGATGCATATTTAACTCTTTCTGATCAAAGATATGTTGGAGGCTCTTATGGCCAGTATAGATAATGCCCTTTGTTCCGTAAAAATAGTGTCTTCAGATTTTGAGAGCAAATACTACTATGCCCAACTCTAAATTGTGAGTGGTTTAATTCTTCTCATGGATTAAGAGTTGTCTGGATGCGTATGCAATTACCTTGTTCCTCTTCATCAACACACAACCAAAACTCTGGTTCGATGCGTCATAATAAACTACATAGTCATTTGGTCCTTCGAATAGCACCAAAATCAGGTGTTTTCTTGTTCATCACCCCAATTAAAATTCTTTTCTTTTTGAGTCAACAAAGTGAGAGGTTTTACAATCTTTGAGAAGTTTCTGATAAATTGCATGTGATATCCTGTCAATCCTAGAAATTAATAGATCTCGGTTGGGGTTTTCGAGGCTTCCAGTTCTTTACTGTTTTGATTTTGTTGGGATTCACATGAATACCTTCATTGTTCACTACATGTTTGAGAAAATGAACTTCTCGTGGCCAAAATTTACATTTCAAGAATTTTCCGAACAACTTCTCTTTTTTAAGCAACTCCAATATCAACTTCAGATGAACTTCATGCTCCTATTTGGTCTTCGAACACATCAGGATGTCGTCAATGAAGACGATGACAAACTTGTCAAAATATGTTTTACATACACGGTTCATAAGGTCCATGAATACCGCAAGAGCATTAGTCAAACCGAAAGGCATGATCGTGAATTCAAAATGTCCATATCTCATCCTGAATGCAGTTTTGGGGATATCTTCTTTGTGTACTCTCAACTGATGATAGCCAAATCAAAGGTATATTTTTGGAAAATATTATGACCTTTGCAGCTAATCGAACAAGTCATCGATCCTGGGAAGAGGGTAGCGGTTCTTGATAGTCAGCTTGTTCAGTTCTTGATAATCAGTACTCATACATAACGAACCATCTTTCTTCTTAACAAACAACATTGGACCTCCCCAAGGTAAAGAACTAGGTCGTATGAAACCTTTTTCTTAGAGCTCCTTAAGATGGTTTGACCATTCTTGCGTTTCTGTAGGTGCCAAATGATAAGGTGATTTTCCAACAGGCATAGCTCCAAGAATAAGATCTATGCAAAATTCTACTTCGCGAGATGGGGGTAAACTTGATAGATCTTCTAGAAACACGCTGGGGAAGTTACGTAAAATGGGGATATCTTTGAGTTTTAACTCGTTTACCTTTACGGTCTTCAACTGTTTTAGGTTTCCTTTGGGCCGTTCTCTATGAACTTCCAAAATCTCTCTGTTAGATAACGAGATTTGGAGATTTTCTAAAAACAAACTATCTTTGCCTTAAGCATGGATAACCAATCCATTCCTATATCGAAAGAGATCAAGTCGATAAGAAACATATGACATTCTAGTTCTAGTCCACATTCGCAGACAATCTTGTTGGTTTCTAACTTTTTTAGAATCCAGTTCAGCAATTTAATTTCAATAATCGGGGCTAATAAGCACTTGTTTTCGAGTTAAATATGGCGTAAGAAGTCGGTAGAACTAAAACTAAAATAGGCATCGAAATCGAATATTTTCGGCTAGCCGGTGGAGACCGCTGGATGCGAAATGTAGTAGATAGTTAATGATCAGAGGGTGGGTACTTTGTAGGTATACGGACTCGTGTCGTTCCCCTTGCGGTTCTTGTATAGGACGGAACCAGGAGTCGATGAATGCTTGGGTTATTTTTTAGGCGTTTCTAGCGGGGTGGGGTAACTTGGGGGAGGAGTTGTGTCTGTGACTGTCACTATAGTTTGGGTATTTATCAAGCGTGAGTTTCAACTCGTTTACCTTCACAGTCTTCAACTATTTCAGGTTTCCTTCGGGCCGTTCTCTATGAACTTCTAAAATCTCTCTGTTAGATAACAGGATTTGGAGAATTTTCTAAAAACAAACTATCTTTGCCTTAAGCATGGATAACCAATCCATTCCTACAGTCATGTCAAAATTACTATGTCCAAAAAGGATCAAGTCGATAAGAAACGTATGACATTCTAGTTCTAGTCCACATCTGCAGACAATCTTGTTGGTTTCTAACTTTAGATCGACAACAATTTAAATTCGTAATCGGGGCTAATAGCACTAGGTTTCAAGTTAATCAAGGGAAATAAGTCGGTAGAACTAAAACTAAAATAGGCATCGAAATCGAATATTACGGTAGAAAATGATCGATGAAGGAAAAAGTACTCGTCATGACATTTAGATCTTAGTGGGCTTCCTTAGCAGCAATGGAAAAACTTCTAACACGGGTTGGTTTCCATTGTTCTTCTAATTGTAAGAGCTAGCGATTAATACGCTTGCTTTCCGGAGTTACCGTGTGCGACACTAGTCTAGCCAACTTATGAAATCGGGTTATGTACTTATCAACATCAGCTCCAATCATAACATGATTCTAGAACTCTTCCTTAAATTTATTGATTGCATTATCCAGACAGTATTCCCCCTTAACAACTTCTTTAGGTTCTCCCAAGGTTAGGCTATAGCAATTGCCCGACCTCTTGTCTAAACTAGTGTGTTCCATCAAGTTAAGGCGCGACTTTACAATTGCGGGATACTTGCTAATGTAGAGCACATACTCCATTCCTTCTAGCCATGATAGTAGGCCAACTGCTCTTTCAGTTCTAAAGAATTTCTTAGCACCACAAGACTTGGATGTCCTGTAACTGCAACCTTGCGTGTTGCATACTTAGTTTGTCCTTATCTATCTCGCTTTAACTTAGGGTCATTCGCATTTTAATAGAGTATACCTCTTTTAACCTCTCATAAGTCAAATCGATTAACGGCTTAAATTTCCAGTGAACAAAGCTCGTGTCTGCTCTAGGTTCGCTTGGTACGGATGTACCTTGATTGGTTTCCACGATTCGTTCCTGAGTTGCGCGTGTTTCTTCTTGGAGGTATAGTTATTAAAATTGTCTAAAACATTCATTTGAGTAAGTAATTTGACCAAAGTATAGTACGAGTACCGTGCAAATATAATGCAACTTTAAAATTTATTGAAATAACTATTGTGCAAAGAAGAAGTGCCACAAATGTTTATATAGAGTAAGAGATAAACTTTTTCACATATATAGTTTCAATTTTCCAATAATAGTCGTCATCCAAAGAGATACGTCTGCAAAAAGTTTGTATTTCGTAGTAACTTACAACAAGATTCGTTTCCAACATAAATCTTGATAATTTTTTTTGACTAAAGATGTATTTCAAGTAACGTAAAATAAAGAAATTTTATTTATTTACTTATTTTATTTTATTTTATTTTATTTTATTAAAGTCATAATAAGGATTTTTTTTCTTAAAAAAATTTTGAAGTCATAATGAATTTTTCCAAAAATTTGAAGTCATAGTAACCAAACACAATGATACCGATACAAAAGAATTTATATTTTGGTAATAAAAACATTTTTTTTCCAAACGCGGGCAGAATAAATATATTCGACAAAATTGGTGTTTAGATGTATCTTATAATACATAAGTTTTGATGCTAAAGCGATGTAACCGTTGAAAAATACAAGTGCATCCCGTTGAAAAATGTTCAAAAAGTACCTCACTTGTACATGTTTTGTTACCAAAGGACTTCGACTCATCCAAATAAGTACTATCTCAGAAACACAATGCCAGGACGAAAATTGTTATCATTGTTGCATAATTAACCAGTATCAGGTATAAGGTTCTCGTTCTCGTATCAATCCTTTTATCTCAAAAGGGGTCTCCTATGCGATGGTCATACAACCAAACAACTAGCGTGGTAATACTCTAAGGCGAGTTGCTACTAAGGCAACTAATGACGTAATACGTCTCATCGAACGTCTTCAAGAATGAAATGTTTAAGTAACAGGTTTCCACGATAAAAACGATGTCAACCCACATGGTGGATGAGAAATAGTCGTTTGCAACACGCACAATAAGGTAAGGACAAAACACCGCGCATTTCCGCTTTCGATCCTAATCTCTATATAGCCGCGTTGCATCCATGTCATTTGAGTATCCATCAAATCATCCAAGCCTCGCCCATACTCTAGTGAATTCTTCAAAGGTCTTAAGCCAAATAGCAACTTGAATCTTAATTTCACAACTCATCAAACAAGAATTGTCATGAACTTAAGTTAGAAGTTGGTAAAAAGCTTAGTGTTTTTGAAAAATTAACTCAACTTTGGGGTCGCTCAGAAATAAAATCTTGAAGGACTAAACACGATGTTCGCGAGCAAGCAAAGAATGCTTACATTAGAAACTAAAACGGTTGGCTTAATAGCATGACGAAATAAAACGGAGATGTAATTAGAATATAGGTCAATGAAATTTCTAATAGCGAAAGAACGAACGTCTCTACATGTTGTGCATATAAAGTTCACCTACTGCTTGCCTTGAGTTCTTACTCAGAATCTATCAACGAGTCCTTCTCAAGGTCTTATGCAGGGTAAGGATACAAAAAGTAGTTAAGTGTGCGTCATGACTCACTCGCGGAATCATCAGTGTGCGAAGACGATATATTAAATATGTTGTGACTATAACGGTGTCCTTAATAACAAGGTGCTTAGGGACAGTGTGACACTATAATGACAGTAACAGACGTGAAAGCAAACTCAAAACATGAATGGATCAATCAAAATAAGCATGATGTACTAGAATCAAATAGTGGACATCTAAAAGTAAACGATGTACGATGCACATAATTCCTAGTATACTTTTCAGTGACTAAAGTGGAAAGTCGATTTTAAACTTGTTTAAAATAATAACTATACCCAGTGTTGCATGATACTCCTTGAATTAGATATAGTTGATCAAGTTATGTCTAATTGAGGTCTAATGATGCAACTACTCAGACTAGTCGACTCGTTTCATGTTCGGTGTTGTTAGAAAAAAGAAAATCATTTTGGTTATAGTTTGGATTTATATTTTGAAAAACTAGTGTTCTCTATAACCTTTGGCTTTGATTACTAATCTGTCACACCCCACCAAGGCGGAACCACGAGGTGTAACATATTAATAACATCATGCAAGATGATAGATAAAATACCATACATGAATTAAGATAAAAAATATTCGAATTACAACATTTCCAAGTACAAGTTTAAAATGTACAACTTAACATAAGTTGTTTCTCTTCCGAACATGGTTATCCCAAAATACATGAACTTCAAAAGCAAGGAGACATCTTGTAGGTGTCCAAATAAAAATGTGCTAAGTTTCCACTTTAGGAAGGTCACCTGAAAAGCATGATAAAAACGGTCAACTATCGAAATACTTGGTGAGTTCTCAAGATTTTATACACAAAATGTAGTTTTAAATAAAGAGTAGATGTCCGATAAAAGTTTGCCAACTCAATGCCAAGTTATCAAAAATAGTTGTCCAAACCAAAAATCAGTTTCCAAATAAGTTGAGAGTCAAAACAAACCAATGTATATGTATGCTATAGTGATTATGCAAGGCACTACTTAAACGTATTCAGCCTAACCGTTCCAACCTCCAATCAAGTTCTAGTTGTATAGTGTGGCACAAACACTTAGTACTATGCACCCTTGTGCAGGGAGTGAGGAGGGGCTAGTCTCCTAATAGCGCTATCCATAAGTACTAACGTCTCAATCCCGTTGAGGGGGAAATGATTTAAAAGTAGTGGCGGGTTCCAAGCATCAAACAACATACATATCAAGTTCAATGTTCAAAGTTCAACACATTTCCAAAGTTCAACAAGTTCAAATCAAGTTCCATACGTTCAAAACAAGTTCAAGTTCAATTGTGCTCAAAAGATTAATTACTTAAAAGTAATTTCATAACAAACGACACATCATGCTTTCCACCCTAAAACATTTAAAACTTGTAAAAAGGGGAATGTGAGAAACTCACCTTAAAAGTTAGAACGATAATAGGACTTCTCGGCAAACCACACTAAGTAGGCAACCCAAACGAATACGAAACCTTCTACTCACAACCTAAGGCAAGTAAATATACTAATTAGATCCTATACGATATGCTAAGACAATATTAAGGTTCATTTGTTATGCCTTGTGTTCACATTTGTTTCCAAAGTCACTTTTATCACAAAACGCAATTACAACAATTTGACTAAAATTTCCTGGCACTTTAAGTATTTATTTGACCATGAATTTTCATGCTTTAGGTGTGTCCATGCTTTAGGTGTGTCCATGAATTTTCCCATAATTTATTAAGGATTTATACTCGACCATTTATACCCGACTCCAAAATAGCCAAATCTGGACATACCAAAGTATTTTAATGATCAGATGGTCTAAATCAAGGCTATATGAGTTAGGCAAATGGGAGACTCTAAATAACCCATACAAGTGTCTCCCATATCAGTTTCACTGATAGATTCATCGTGGTTTATGATTTATGATCATTTTAGTACTAGGGTTGAAAAGAGATTTTTGGTCAGTTTTGACACCTTTCACCATTTTGCAACTTTGACTAACCAAACGACCTCCTATTTTTAAAAGGATTATATTTGTGGAAACTAGACTCAAATCACTTGATTCTAGGCTCTTGAATCATGTCAAAATATTTATTTATCATCAACTTATGTTCCAATCAATATGACCCAAAAATAAAATATAGGTTGTTTGAAAAATAGCTTTGACGTAATCAAGTCAAACCACTAACCCAAAATGCAAAAATGACCAAAACAACTCTTGAAGTCATTTTATAAATATGTAAAAATCTTTTTATAAAGAAAAATCAGTAGGTACCTTAAAATATTTTTAAGCCATTGCATGTACAAGTTTACACCCGATCTAGCTCTAAATCATGGTTTTACGCCCCATAACATCACTAGTTTTATCATTCGAATCATCAAATCACTTATACAACTTTTATAAGAATATTACTATTATTTAAAGAGTGTCAAAACACTATATTATCAGTAAGTTTATTATCTTGTGGGTTAGAACAAAAGAAGATGAACAAACATGTGTATGAAGCCATAAATGGCACTTTTCGGGTACAAGATAGGCACAAGCCTTCTTGTACCTTTATCTTACCTATGAGAACACCAAGAGAATGACAATATGAAGATGAGGCTAAGATGATTCAACTTTCTAAGATGGTGCTTTTGATGAAAAACGAATCAAGAAGCTTGTTAAGGATGACTAAACAAGCCTTTTGGAATGTTATTCTTGTGTTAAACAAGATTTTTGAATGGTGGTTGATGGTGGTGGTGTGGTGGCTGAATATTTGGAGAGAGGAAGAGGAAAACCAGATCTAGAGAGAGAGATAATTAAGATAGAAGTGTGTGTGAGAAGATTAAATGAAATGATGAAAATAAAGTAAGCATGGGAGAAGGAAATGAGCTCATTGGACAATGAAAAGGTGAGCATGTGAGGAGGAGGGGGGGATCCGGTTTTGGGGCCCTATGAGGGGTATTTTAATTATTATTTTTCTTATAAATATGTTATATATATTTTTGATATAATTGTGTTAAAGTTGTATAAGTAAAATATGTAACAAGGTATAGTTATGTGTATAATTTGTAATTTATTATAGGTTAAATGTAAAATATGATAAATAATGTTGGTTAAGAGTGAATTTATACACTTAGGTCTTTTTGAAGTGTTTTAAGTCCGTTATAAGAAGCGTAAGTGCAAAAACGTAAAACTTTACGAAATATCGCGTTTACCGGGAAACTTGCAAGTTATGAAAATTGAATTGACCTAAATGCACAAAAGTGAATGACTTATGTTTTCTTGTGTGTTTTGAAATTGTTATAATGTTATTTGAGCATATCATTGGTCGTTAGGACCATTAACTAGGATCGTTAGGTGAAAGGCGCGCTCGCGTAACTAGAGTTCCTAGTAAAACAAGCGTTAAATGCTAAAAATAGTATGATCACATAAAAGTGACTTCATAAATAATCAAAAGAGTCAATTATCATATGTTTGCTTTCGGTTACTGACCTCAAAATTGACGGATGTCACATCAACCTTCAACACAACCATTGACTGAGTTCCCTCAACTAGACTCAAGTCTTGTTGTTCCTATGTTTAATCAAGGAGATGATCCAATTACATGTCTTAATAAGGCAATGGCTTTTCTGACTGATGTAGCTTCTTCAAGGTTCCCTTCAACCAACAATCAACTTAGAGCTTCCTCTAATCCAAGAAACCAAGTCACAATTCAAGACGGCAGTGTTACTGTACAACAAGTTCAAGGGAGGCAAGGACAAAGTTATGCTGGTAATAGTTATAAGGGTAATGCTACTAGTTCAAGGGGAAATAATACAGGAGGACATGCTAGGGTGGTTAAGTGTTATAATTGTCAAGGTGAATGTCATATGGCTAGGCAATGTACTCAGCCAAAGAGACCGATGAATGCTGCATGTTTTAAGGAAAAGGCAATGTTGGCTGAAGTACTAGAAGCTGGACAAATTTTGGATGAAGAACAACTAGAATTTCTTGCAGATCCAGGTATTCTAAATGGTCAAGATGTTCAGACAACCATTCCAAACACTGCTGCTTTCCAGACTAAGGATCTTGATGCTTATAATTCTGACTATGATGATGTATTGAATGCAAAAGCGTTTCTCATAGCTAATCTCTCCAGCTATGGTTATGATGTTCTCTCTGAGGTTGTCTAGATTGTTCTCTGGTATATGGACTCTGAATGTTCAAACCATATAACAGGGAACCGCTCTCAACTCATGAACTTCGTTAGTAAATTTTTAGGAACTATTTGATTCAGAAATGACCAAGTTACAAAGATAATGAGGTTGGTGACTATCAGCTGGGGAACGTAATTATCTCAAGGGTGTACTATATTAAGGGGCTTGGACATAACTTATTTTCTGTTGAACAATTTTGTGATGCGGATCTTGAAGTCGCTTTTCAGAAAAACACTTGCTATATTAGGAATTGTAGGTGTTGATCTACTTTCAGGATCTAGAGATATAAATTTGTACATAATTTCTCTTGAGGACATGCTAAAGACTTCTCCAATCTGTCTTATATCAAAAGCATCAAAGACTAAGAGCTGGTTATGACACCATCGATTATCGCATCTTAACTTCGGTACTCTTAACAAGCTAGCTAAAGACGGTCTTGCTCGAGGCATTCCAAAACTTAAATTTTAGAAAGATCATCTGTGTTCTACATGTGCATTAGGAAAAAGCAATAAATCATCTCATCAACCCAAGGCTGAAGACATAAATCAAGAGAAACTATATCTTTTACATGACAAGAAGCCGGATTTATTGCTTGATCCATCTTTGATACAACAAAACTCCTTATGAGCTGATGCATGACAAGAAGCCGGATTTATCGTTTCTTCATGTCTTTAGTTCACTCTGTTATCCGACCAATGACAGTGAGGATTTGGGTAAGCTAAATGCAAAGGCTGATATTGGTATTTTTGTTGGATACACGCCCACAAAGAAGGCTTTCAGGATCTATAACAGAAGAACCTGAAAAATTATGGAAACAATTCATGTGACGTTCGATTAGCTGACGGCAATGGCTTCTGAACAATTCGGTTCAGGACCCGAACTTTAATTAATGACTCTTGCAACAACTAGTTCAGGACTCGTACCAAACCCTATTCCCTAACAACCTTGTATTCCACCAAATAGAGATGATTAAGATCGTTTGTTCCAACACATGTTTGATGAATACTTCAATCCTTCGACCATTGTTGTTTCTCTAGTTTAAGTAGCTGCTGCACCAAGAGCTGTTGATACAACTAAATCACCAGTGTCTACGTTAATTGACCTAGATGCTCTATCAACAAGTATTCCATCAACACAAGAACAAGAACATTCTCTAATTATTTCTCAAGGTTTTCAAGAATCACCAAAAACACCACATTTTCATGATGATCCAATTCATGAATCTCTTTATGAAGAATCAAATTCTCGTGGATTGTC